>BLKR01001662.1:212500-262595 GCA_011170035.1 Teleogryllus occipitalis | reverse complement strand
AGATCTGAAAATCTCCTTCCCAACAGGAAATTTGACGGCGATTAGAATGGTATCGAGCGTTTTCCTTTATTCGGCTTTGAAATTTGAAAATTAATGAAAAATTCCTCAAAAATACGTTTGAAAGTTCGAAAACAGAGCAGATTCTTGTGTATCTACCATGCAAATTTCAGCGTCCTAGGCCTCTTAGTTTCCGAGATACAGGCGTTTAAAGATATAAACATGTTTCCAAAGTGAAGATCTGAAAATCTCCTTCCCAACAGGAAATTTGACGGCGATTACAATGGTATCGAGCGTTTTCCTTTATTAAGCATCGAAATTTGAAAATTAATGAAAAATTTCTCAAAAATACGTTTGAAACTTCGAAAACAGAGCAGATTCTTGTGTATCTACCATGCAAACTTCAGCGTCCTAGGCCTCTTGGTTTCCGAGATACAGGCGTTTAAGGATTTCAACATGTTTCCAAAGTAAAGATCTAAAAATCTCCTTCCCAACAGGAAATTTGACGGCGATTATAATGGTATCGAGCGTTTTCCTTTATTAGGCTTTGAAATTTGAAAATTAATGAAAAATTCCTCAAAAATACGTTTGAAAGTTCGAAAACAGAGCAGATTCTTGTGTATCTACCATGCATTTTTCAGCGTCCTAGGGCTCTTAGTTTCCGAGATACAGGCGTTTAAAGATTTAAACATGTTTCCAAAGTAAAGATCTGAAAATCTCCTTCCCAACAGGAAATTTGACGGCGATTACAATGGTATCGAACGTTTTCCTTTATTCGGCTTTGAAATTTGAAAATTAATGAAAAATTCCTCAAAAATACGTTTGAAAGTTCGAAAACAGAGCAGATTCTTGTGTATCTACCATGCAAATTTCAGCGTCCTAGGCCTCTTAGTTTTCGAGATACAGGCGTTTAAAAATTTAAACATGTTTCCAAAGTGAAGATCTGAAAATCTCCTTCCCAACAGGAAATTTGACGGTGATTACAATGGTATCGAGCGTTTTCCTTTATTCGGCTTTGAAATTTGAAAATTAATGAAAAATTCCTCAAAAATACGTTTGAAACTTCGAAAACAGAGCAGAGTCTTGTGTATCTACCATGCAAATTTCAGCGTCCTAGGGCTCTTAGTTTCCGAGATACAGGCGTTTAAAGATTTAAACATGTTTCCAAAGTAAAGATCTGAAAATCTCCTTCCCAACAGGAAATTTGACGGCGATTACAATGGTATCGAGCGTTTTCCTTTATTCGGCTTTGAAATTTGAAAATTAATGAAAAATTCCTCAAAAATACGTTTGAAAGTTCGAAAACAGAGCAGATTCTTGTGTATCTACCATGATAATTTCAGCGTCCTAGGGCTCTTAGTTTCCGAGATACAGGCGTTTAAACATTTAAACATGTTTCCAAAGTAAAGATCTGAAAATCTCCTTCCCAACAGGAAATTTGACGGCGATTACAATGGTATGAGCGTTTTCCTTTATTAGGCTTTGAAATTTGAAAATTAATGAAAAATTCCTCAAAAATACGTTTGAAACTTCGAAAACAGAGCAGATTCTTGTGTATCTACCATGCAATTTCAGCGTCCTAGTAGGCCTCTTAGTTTCCGAGATACAGGCGTTTAAACATTTAAACATGTTTCCAAAGTAAAGATCTGAAAATCTCCTTCCCAACAGGAAATTTGACGGCGATTACAATGGTATCGAGCGTTTTCCTTTATTAGGCTTTGAAATTTGAAAACTAATGAAAAATTCCTCAAAAATACGTTTGAAAGTTCGAAAACAGAGCAGATTCTTGTGTATCTACCATGAAAATTTCAGCGTCCTAGGGCTCTTAGTTTTCGAGATACAGGCGTTTAAACATTTAAACATGTTTCCAAAGTAAAGATCTGAAAATCTCCTTCCCAACAGGAAATTTGACTGCGATTACAATGGTATCGAGCGTTTTCCTTTATTAGGCTTTGAAATTTGAAAATTAATGAAAAATTCCTCAAAAATACGTTTGAAACTTCGAAAACAGAGCAGATTCTTGTGTATCTACCATGCAAATTTCAGCGTCCTAGGCCTCTTAGTTTCCGAGATACAGGCGTTTAAAGATTTAAACATGTTTCCAAAGTAAAGATCTGAAAATCTCCTTCCCAACAGGAAATTTGACGGCGATTACAATGGTATCGAGCGTTTTCCTTTATTAGGCTTTGAAATTTGAAAATTAATGAAAAATTCCTCAAAAATACGTTTGAAACTTCGAAAACAGAGCAGATTCTTGTGTATCTACCATGCAAATTTCAGCGTCCTAGGCTCTTAGTTTCCGAGATACAGGCGTTTAAACATTTAAACATGTTTCCAAAGTAAAGATCTGAAAATCTCCTTCCCAACAGGAAATTTGACGGCGATTACAATGGTATCGAGCGTTTTCCTTTATTAGGCTTTGAAATTTGAAAATTAATGAAAAATTCCTCAAAAATACGTTTGAAACTTCGAAAACAGAGCAGATTCTTGTGTATCTACCATGCAAATTTCAGCGTCCTAGGCCTCTTGGTTTCCGAGATACAGGCGTTTAAAGATTTAAACATGTTTCCAAAGTAAAGATCTGAAAATCTTTTTCCCAACAGGAAATTTGACGGCGATTACAATGGTATCGATCGTTTTCCTTTATTCGGCTTTGAAATTTGAAAATTAATGAAAAATTCCTCAAAAATACGTTTGAAACTTCGAAAACAGAGCAGATTCTTGTGTATCTACCATGCAAATTTCAGCATCCTAGGGCTCTTAGTTTCCGAGATATAGGCGTTTAAAGATATAAACATGTTTTCAAAGTAAAGATCTGAAAATCTTTTTCCCAACAGGAAATTTGACGGCGATTACAATGGTATCGATCGTTTTCCTTTATTCGGCTTTGAAATTAGAAAATTAATGAAAAATTCCTCAAAAATACGTTTGAAACTTCGAAAACAGAGCAGATTCTTGTGTATCTACCATGCAAATTTCAGCGTCCTAGGCCTCTTAGTTTCCGAGATACAGGCGTTTAAAAATTTAAACATGTTTCCAAAGTAAAGATCTGAAAATCTCTTTCCCAACAGGAAATTTGACGGCGATTACAATGGTATCGAGCGTTTTCCTTTATTAGGCTTTCGAAATTTGAAAATTAATGAAAAATTCCTCAAAAATACGTTTGAAACTTCGAAAACAGAGCAGATTCTTGTGTATCTACCATGCAAATTTCAGCGTCCTAGGCCTCTTGGTTTCCGAGATACAGGCGTTTAAAGATTTAAACATGTTTCCAAAGTAAAGATCTGAAAATCTCCTTCCCAACAGGAAATTTGACGGCGATTACAATGGTATCGAGCGTTTTCCTTTATTCGGCTTTGAAATTTGAAAATTAATGAAAAATTCTCAAAAATACGTTTGAAACTTCGAAAACAGAGCAGATTCTTGTGTATCTACCATGCAAATTTCAGCGTCCTAGGGCTCTTAGTTTCCGAGATACAGGCGTTTAAAGATTTAAACATGTTTCCAAAGTAAAGATCTGAAAATCTCCTTCCCAACAGGAAATTTGACGGCGATTACAATGGTATCGAGCGTTTTCCTTTATTAGGCTTCGAAATTTGAAAATTAATGAAAAATTCCTCAAAAATACGTTTGAAACTTCGAAAACAGAGCAGATTCTTGTGTATCTACCATGCAAATTTCAGCGTCCTAGGCCTCTTGGTTTCCGAGATACAGGCGTTTAAAGATTTAAACATGTTTCCAAAGTAAAGATCTGAAAATCTCCTTCCCAACAGGAAATTTGACGGCGATTACAATGGTATCGAGCGTTTTCCTTTATTCGGCTTTGAAATTTGAAAATTAATGAAAAATTCCTCAAAAATACGTTTGAAACTTCGAAAACAGAGCAGATTCTTGTGTATCTACCATGCAAATTTCAGCGTCTAGGGCTCTTAGTTTCCGAGATACAGGCGTTTAAAGATTTAAACATGTTTCCAAAGTAAAGATCTGAAAATCTCCTTCCCAACAGGAAATTTGACGGCGATTACAATGGTATCGAGCGTTTTCCTTTATTAGGCTTTGAAATTTGAAAATTAATGAAAAATTCCTCAAAAATACGTTTGAAACTTCGAAAACAGAGCAGATTCTTGTGTATCTACCATGCAAATTTCAGCGTCCTAGGCCTCTTAGTTTCCGAGATACAGGCGTTTAAAGATTTAAACATGTTTCCAAAGTAAAGATCTGAAAATCTCCTTCCCAACAGGAAATTTGACGGCGATTACAATGGTATCGAGCGTTTTCCTTTATTCGGCTTTGAAATTTGAAAATTAATGAAAAATTCCTCAAAAATACGTTTGAAACTTCGAAAACAGAGCAGATTCTTGTGTATCTACCATGCAAATTTCAGCGTCCTAGGGCTCTTAGTTTCCGAGATACAGGCGTTTAAACATTTAAACATGTTTCCAAAGTAAAGATCTGAAAATCTCCTTCCCAACAGGAAATTTGACGGCGATTACAATGGTATCGAGCGTTTTCCTTTATTAGGCTTTGAAATTTGAAAATTAATGAAAAATTCCTCAAAAATACGTTTGAAACTTCGAAAACAGAGCAGATTCTTGTGTATCTACCATGCAAATTTCAGCGTCCTAGGATTCTTGGTTTCCGAGATACAGGCGTTTAAAGATTTAAACATGTTACCAAAGTAAAGATCTGAAAATCTCCTTGCCAACAGGAAATTTGACGGCGATTACAATGGTATCGAGCGTTTTCCTTTATTCGGCTTTGAAATTTGAAAATTAATGAAAAATTCCTCAAAAATACGTTTGAAAGTTCGAAAACAGAGCAGACTCTTGTGTATCTACCATGCAAATTTCAGCGTCCTAGGCCTCTTAGTTTTCGAGATACAGGCGTTTAAAGATTTAAACATGTTTCCAAAGTAAAGATCTGAAAATCTTCCTTCCCAACAGGAAATTTGACGGCGATTACAATGTATCGAGCGTTTTCCTTTATTAGGCTTCGAAATTTGAAAAATTAATGAAAATTCCTAAAAATACGTTTGAAACTTCGAAAACAGAGCAGATTCTTGTGTATCTACCATGCAAATTTCAGCGTCCTAGGCCTCTTGGTTTCCGGGAGAGATACAAAGGCGTTTAAAGATTTAAACATGTTTCCAAAGTAAAGATCTGAAAATCTCCTTCCCAACAGGAAATTTGACGGCGATTACAATGGTATCGAGCGTTTTCCTTTATTAGGCTTCTTTGAAATTTGAAAATTAATGAAAAATTCCTCAAAATACGTTTGAAAGTTCGAAAACAGAGCAGAGTCTTGTGTATCTACCATGCAAATTTCAGCGTCCTAGGGCTCTTAGTTTCCGAGGTACAGGCGTTTAAATATTTAAACATGTTTCCAAAGTAAAGATCTGAAAATCTCCTTCCCAACAGGAAATTTGACGGCGATTACAATGGTATCGAGCGTTTTCCTTTATTAGGCTTAGAAATTTAAAAATTAATGAAAAATTCCCCAAAAATACGTTTAAAACTTCGAAAACAGAGCAGATTCTTGTGTATCTACCATGCAAATTTCAGCATCCTAGGGCTCTTAGTTTCCGAGATACAGGCGTTTAAAGATATAAACATGTTTTCAAAGTAAAGATCTGAAAATCTTTTTCCCAACAGGAAATTTGACGGCGATTACAATGGTATCGATCGTTTTCCTTTATTCGGCTTTGAAATTAGAAAATTAATGAAAAATTCCTCAAAAATACGTTTGAAACTTCGAAAACAGAGCAGATTCTTGTGTATCTACCATGCAAATTTCAGTCCAGGCCTCTTGGTTTCCCGGGAGATACAGGCGTTTAAAGATTTAAACATGTTTCAAAGTAAAGATCTGAAAATCTCCTTCCCAACAGGAAATTTGACGGCGATTACAATGGTATCGAGCGTTTTCCTTTATTCGGCTTTGAAATTTGAAAATTAATGAAAAATTCCTCAAAAATACGTTTGAAAGTTCGAAAACAGAGCAGATTCTTGTGTATCTACCATGCAAATTTCAGCGTCCTAGGGCTCTTAGTTTCCGAGATACAGGCGTTTAAAGATTTAAACATGTTTCCAAATTAAAGATCTGAAAATCTCCTTCCCAACAGGAAATTTCACGGCGATTACAATGGTATCGAGCGTTTTCCTTTATTAGGCTTTGAAATTTGAAAATTAATGAAAAATTCCTCAAAAATACGTTTAAAACTTCGAAAACAGAGCAGATTCTGTTGTATCTACCATGCAATTTTCAGCGTCCTAGGGCTCATAGTTTCCGAGATACAGGCGTTTAAAGATTTAAACATGTTTCCAAAGTAAAGATCTGAAAATCTCCTTTCCAACAGGAAATTTGACGGCGATTACAATGGTATCGAGCGTTTTCCTTTATTAGGCTTCGAAATTTGAAAATTAATGAAAAATTCCTCAAAAATGCGTTTGAAACTTCGAAAACAGAGCAGATTCTTGTGTATCTACCATGCAAATTTCAGCGTCCTAGGGCTCATAGTTTCCGAGATACAGGCGTTTAAAGATTTAAACATGTTTCCAAAGTAAAGATCTGAAAATCTCCTTCCCAACAGGAAATTTGACGGCGATTACAATGGTATCGAGCGTTTTCCTTTATTAGGCTTTGAAATTTGAAAACTAATGAAAAATTCCTCAAAAATACGTTTGAAACTTCGAAAACAGAGCAGATTCTTGTGTATCTACCATGATAATTTCAGCGTCCTAGTGCTCTTAGTTTCCGAGATACAGGCGTTTAAACATTTAAACATGTTTCCAAAGTAAAGATCTGAAAATCTCCTTCCCAACAGGAAATTTGACGGCGATTACAATGGTATCGAGCGTTTTCCTTTATTAGGCTTTGATATCTGAAAATTAATGAAAAATTGGACAAAAATACGTTTGAAACTTCGAAAACAGAGCAGATGGAGAGGGTATTATGAACTTTCCGATTTTCCAGGATTGGCTTTATGCGCTCATATCTCCTAAACTAATGCGAATTTTGCAATTCTAAAAGCACCTTCGCGTTTTGGAGAGTGAGTAGATTTAGAAAATTTCCTCATTTACCTAATTCGGACGAAAATACAGCTTACAGACGGTTTTTCTCTAATTAGTATATTTTCAACATTTGCAAAATACGGTCATCTTTGACTGGCTGTATCTCCAGATCTATTGATCCTACGCCGCTGAAATCTGCACGGCAGATGAAGAGTACTCTTCTGTTTGGTTTTCTATTGACGAGTGGTATTTTGGGTATGGGAATCGTAATGAGAACGGCAACAATAGACGTTGCTTTTAGGGCTAAAAGAGCGTATTTTATGAACGTTTTTGCGAATTTAAAGAAAACGTAGCCTCAGAGAGAAAAATGATCTTCACCATTGTAATCACCATTAAATTTCGAGTTAGGGCGCTAGTTTTTAGAAGATTCGGTGTCCGGTCGAAATTTGAAAAGTTCAACACGGGGGGGGGGGGTATTATGAATTTTCCGATTTTCCAGGATTGGCTTTAAGCGCTCATATCTCCTAAACTAATGCGGATTTTACAATTCTAAAAGCACCATCGCGTTCCGGAGAGTGAGTAGATTTAGAAAATGTCCTCATTTATATAATTCGGACGAAAATGCGGCTTACAGACGGTTTTTCTCTTTTTAGTATATTTTCAACATTTGCAAAATACGGTCATTTTTGACTGGCTGTATCTCCAGAACTATTGATCTTACGCCGCTGAAATCTGCACGGCAGATGAAGAGTACTCTTCTGTTTGGTTTCCTATTGACGACTGGTATTTTGGGTATGGGAATCGTATTGAGAACGGCAATAATGTACGTTGCTTTTAAGGCTAAAAGTGCGTATTTTAGAAACGTTTTTGCGAATTTAAAGAAAACGTAGCCTCAGAGAGAAAAATGATCTTCACCATTGTAATTGCCATTAAATTTCGAGTTAGGGCGCTAGTTTTTAGAAGATTCGGTGTCCGGTCGAAATTTGAAAAGTTCAACAGGGAAGTATTATGAATTTTCCGATTTTTTAGGATTGGCTTTAAGCGCTAATATCTCCTAAACTAATGCGAATTTTCAATTCTAAAAGCACCATCGCGTTCAGGAGAGTGCGAAGATTCAGAAAATATCCTCATTTATTTAATTCGGACAAAAAAAGGCTTACGGACGGTTTTTCTCTTTTAAGTATATTTTCAACATTTGCAAAATACGGGCATCTTTGACTGGCTGAATCTCCTGAACTATTAACCCTACGCCGCTGAAATCTGCACGGCAGATGAAGAGTACTCTTCTGTTTGGTTTCCTATTGACGACTGGTATTTTGGGTATGGGAATCGTATTGAGAACGGCAATAATGTACGTTGCTTTTAAGGCTAAAAGTGCGTATTTTAGAAACATTTTTGCGAATTTAAAGAAAACGTAGCCTCAGAGAGAAAAATGACCTTCACCATTGTAATTGCCATTAAATTTCGAGTTAGGGCACTAAATTTTAGAAGATTTGGTGTCCGGTCAAAATTTGAAAAGTTCAACGGGGGGGGGGGTATTATTAATTTTCCGATTTTCCAGGATTGGCTTTATGCGCTCATATCTCCTAAACTAATGCGAATTTTGAAATTCTAAAAGCACCATCGCGTTCAAGAGAGTAAGTAAATTCCGAAAATTGTCCTCATTTACCTAATTTGGACACAAATACGGCTTACAGACGGTTTTTCTCTTTAGAGTATATTTTCAACATTTGCAAAATACGGGCATCTTTGACTGGCTGTATCTCCTGAACTATTAACCCTTTGCTGCTGAAATCTGCACGGCAGATGAAGAGTACTCTTCTGTTTGGTTTCCTATTGACGACTGATATTTCGGGTATGGGAATCGTAATGAGAACGACAACAATATACGTTGCTTTTAGGACTAAAATTGCGTATTTTATGAACGTTTTTGCGAATTTAAAGAAAACGTAGCCTCAGAGAGAAAAATGATCTTCACCATTGTAATCACCATTAAATTTCAAGTTAGGGCGCTAGTTTTTAGAAGATTCGGTGTCCGGTCGAAATTTGAAAAGTTCAACAGGGGGGGTATTATGGATTTTCTGATTTTCAAGGATTCGCTTTGAGCGCTCATATCTCCTAAACTAATGCGGATTTTGCAATTCTAAAAGCACCATCCCGTTCAGGAGAGTAAGTAGATTCAGAAAATGTCTTCATTTACCTAATTCGGACAAAAATACGGCTTACAGACGGTTTTTCTCTTTTTAGTATATTTTCAACAATTCCAAATACGGTCATCTTTGACTGGCTGTATCTCCTGAACTATTAATCCTACGCCGCTGAAATCTGCACGGCAGTTGAATAGTACTCTTCTGTTTGGTTTTCTATTGACGACTGGTATTTTGGGTATGGAAATCGTATTGAGAACGGCAACAATATACGTTGCTTTTAAGGCTAAAAGTGCGTATTTTATGAACGTTTTTGCGAATTTAAAGAAAACGTAGCCTCTGAGAGAAAAACGATCTTTACCATTGTAATCGCCATTAAATTTCGAGTTAGGGCGCTAGTTTTTAGAAGATTCGGTGTCCGGTCGAAATTTGAAAAGTTCAACAGGGGGGGTATTATGAATTTTCCGATTTTCTAGGATTGGATTTAAGCGCTCATATCTCTTAAACTAATGCGAATTTTGCAATTCTAAAAGCACTATCGCGTTCAGGAGAGTGCGTAGGTTCTGAAAATATCCTCATTTATCTAATTCGGACAAAAATACGGCTTACAGACGGTTTTTCTCTTTTTAGTATATTTTCAACAATTGCAAAATACGGTCATCTTTGACTGGCTGTATCTCCTGAACTATTAACCGTACGCCGCTGAAATCTGCACGGCAGTTGAATAGTACTCTTCTGTTTGGTTTTCTATTGACGACTGGTATTTTGGGTATGGGAATCGTAATGAGAACGGCAACAATATACGTTGCTTTTAGGGCTAAAAGTGCGTATTTTATGAACGATTTTGTGAATTTAAAGAAAACGTAGCCTCAGAGAGAAAAATGATCTTCACCATTGTAATCGCCATTAAATTTCGAGTTAGGGCGCTAGTTTTTAGGAGATTCGGTGTCCGGTCGAAATTTGAAAAGTTCAACAGGGGGGGGGTATTATGAAATTTTCGATTTTTAAGGATTGGCTTTATGCGTTCATATCTCCTTAACTAATGCGAATTTTGCAATTCTAAAAGCACCATCGCGTTCAGGAGAGTGCGTAGATTCAGAAAATATCCTCATTTACCCAATTCAGACACAAATACGGCTTACAGACGGTTTTTCTCTTTGAAGTATATTTTTAACATTTACAAAATACGGGCATCACTGACCTGCTTTATCTCCTGAACTATTAACCCTACGCCGCTGAAATCTGCACGGCAGATGAAGAGTACTCTTCTGTCTGGTTTCCTATTGACGACTGGTATTTCGGGTATGGGAATCGTATTGAGAACGGCAACAATATACGTTGCTTTTAAGGCTAAAAGTGCGTATTTTATGAACGTTTTTGCGAATTTAAAGAAAACGTAGCCTCAGAGAGAAAAATGATCTTTACCATTGTAATCGCCCTTAAATTTCGAAATAATTCATGATTTTCATATGTTATACAGTGATATTATCTGGAAAAGTAATAGTTTATTGTATTTTGTTAAAAGTAATTGCTTTCTGTGATATGTAGAGGGGTCAAGTTTAAGTAACGTGTATGTTACGTTTTATTTTTTTTCTCTCTTTAAAGTTCTCGATGTTATAGTGAGTGCGAAGCCCAAGGCTAGCACCTGTGAACGGAATACCTTAGAACAAGTGTAAAACTCATTTTAAAAGCCGTGCACAGAAAATCTAGAAAGTAGAAAGAGTAAAATAATGTGGTAGATAAAAATTCAGAAAGAGGAATGAGCAAATTGTGAATTGTAATTAGTGAAAGTGTGTTTAGGCAGTCGGGGTGATGCCATTTTTTTGTTTTGCCTTTTTTTTTGTTTTTTTTTTCAGTGATCAACTATTTAAAGTGCATAATTCTATTATATAATTGTGCCACTGTAATTTTTCATTGAATATATGCTCATTTTATTCATATTTTATCTGGTTCATTTTGTCAAGGGTTCAGACCTTTCTCATACCCAAAAGATCCTGCTTCCTGAGAATTGTAAGCTCGCTTCACGAGCATTCATACTATAACGCTCTTTCCACGTGCTGGGAAGGTGTAGGTGGGCGTGTTAGAGTATATTATTTCATATTTCTTTGTTCGTTTCTTACATTGCTTTTTTTGTACGTTAAAAATTAATCTTTTAGAAATTATTTAAAGCCTTCTTGAAACAATTATGAAATAAAGATTGCTATCATTCAATCGCCCGCTTCCAATTTAGACAGTTGAATACTACATAAGTTAGATTTTGTAGATTATTTCATATTTCATTTTATTATTATTATTTATTATATTGATAATATATTTCTTTTTTTCATTTTAAATTGCGTCCTTTAATTCTGTTGAAAACGAATAGATGAGCGGTCTTTGTTGATTGTAACCCATTGTTGTAACGTCGTAATGATAACAGAAAGCAATAATGACTGTTGCCTTTCGTTCGCAGAAAATACACTAATACTTTTGTATATTTGTAGAATATTATAATACCATAGTATTGAATAATTACTATTAAATATTTTTCAATCTATTTCAATCAATCATTTGTTTTCCAACGCTTTTAATATCGTATTATTTATTTACTTTTAATTATTTTACTTTCTCGCATACTGCTTATGAAGAATATTGTAAGGCTAAAAATCTCATACCAATATGTTTGTGAATACACTGCATACGTTATAAAATTAATTCAATGCCAGAAATATATTTTTTCGTATCCTCACTTCACAACACGTATTTGGCAGAGCATTTATACGCCACAAAGGAGATCTTTGGCGGCCTAGAATGAATTTTAGAAGACAATTACAATGGCAACGTCAAATAAGACAAAACTGTTGACCCATTGGCAAAGAATATTATTTTTTAATAGAGAATGTTTTTAACTTATTTATTGTTAACATTTATATTAAAAACACAATTTGATATATTCTGAAATATTATACCTACAACTGTTACGTCTTCTGGGCATTGAGCACTCGTGCTAGAAGTTTCAATAGAAATTGAAGTAGATTCAACTCTAACTCAAGAATAATTTTCGTTTTGCAAGATTATCCTAGCTACTTTTGTATTTATACTCCACAGAATCTTCCAGGTATTCATCAGCTACATTTGAAATTCCCCCCCTCCCATCTCTTTTAATATTTATTAAAGTAGTTCTATAGTCTGCTAATATCGTATCGAAAGACCTAAACCAATATCCAGTGTACTTATTTGCATTGGGTAATTTTAGACACTCTGCAACTGTGGTAGGCATTTTACCAAAACTATGAACGCCAACAGGTTGAATGGAGCACTTATTACTTTTATAATATATGAAAAACTTGACGTGAGGCGTGTGTTCTGGTCGCATAGAAACATACTTTCGATAAAGATGTACAGAGTTAATTACATCACATTTCGCGGTTTAGGAAATATTCTTCGAACACAAGTTTTAGTATTTACACTAATAATCAAAGCCACCTAAATGCACCATATCTTAACTCTACAAATTATAAATTACGTAAGAAAGAAATATTATATTACTTTTCTTAATAAATATATGTCAAGTGCTGACGCCATAAATGTATTTATCTAATCTTTTTTAAGAATTTTCGATTTTTCAGGTTCACATTTTTCTGACTTGCGCTTCAAAAAAATTATTTAACACTGTAATACTGCCCGACATCTATGTTTTCTGATATACCTAGGGTTGACTTTAGTTTTACATATTTGCTCCATAATGTTGACGGTTTCACTGTCTGGGACTATTGTACAAATCCCGTCGAGGTGGGTCGGTCGAAGTCCTGACGGGGGGATGCAGGGAGGGCTCTCAAGTATTCCTCTCTTTCACAAGTCATTTTTCTTCTCCCCATTGTTCATTCTCATTCGTTTATAACATCGTGTTTCCTTTCTTCTCCCTCTTCTATTTCACTGGCACTCACTGTATGCTGAACGCCCACCCATGTGTTTGCCGTGCATGGCCACCCGTGTCGAAGGGAATGTGTGTCCTGGCGGTTGAGGGGTCTGTTTGTTTCCCCACTACTCACCTTGTGCTACGTTCTGCTTTGCACTTAGGGATACGTTGTTATGTATTTTGGGGAACACTCCTTGTAGGCTTGAATACGCTTGCTTTGGCCTCGGACTCTTCTAGACGGGCGGTTGGGAGCTAACCCACTCCCGATCAATCGGCTTGGACTAGGTCTTGTACTGAACTCCAGGGTGAGCGGGGGGATTCACGGTGGTGCAGCGCTGTTATTCCCCCACTATATCCCCGTGGCAACCCTGACACTCCGATGGAGTGTCCCCTTGTTGGGCTCCGTGGTGGGTGGGGACCACGGGGATGAATCTGATATCCAGCTCATGGATACTAAAATTTCTCCCCCGTCCTCTTCCGCAAGGAAGAGGAGGTGTCCGGAACGAACTATTGATCTGAATAGTTTCTTTTTGAAAGATGAAGATAGGACAAAGAAACCTAGATTCCTCCTCATGGAATGCGCTGAGGAAGGAAAATCTTTTAAAATGGTAAGTGCTGTCCGCTTAGCGCGTTCAATTGAGAAAACTTATGGAAAGCTACAAGCTGTGGTGCGACAAAGGAATGGTACCATTTTCTTTGAAGCACTTTCGGACGACCAAATAGACACGATTGTGAAAACCAAGCAGATTGTCGGCCTCCAAGTGAAAGTGATCACTCACCCAACACTTAACCTGTGTAAGGGAGTGGTCAACCATGAAGACTTCTCTACGGAGAGTGAGGAAGATTTAATCGCCTTTTTTAAGAGCCAGGGAGTGACGGAAGTATATAAGATCAAGAGGAGGGTGCATGGGCGAGAAATCCCCACTTCCACCCTTATTCTCACGTTTAATCTTCCAACTCTCCCTCAAAAGATCTCGTGCGGATTCTATAATCTTCACGTACGGCAATATGTCCCCAACCCTTTGCGGTGTTTTAAGTGCCAGAGGTTCGGCCATATACAGCAGCGGTGCATGGCAGATACCCCAGTGTGCGGTAAGTGCAAGAGAACGATGCACGAACCTGAACCCTGTGCAACTAGTACACCGCATTGTATTAATTGCGAAGGTCACCATCCGGCCAATTACAAGCAATGCCCTACTTTCTTGAGGGAACGCGCCATACAGAAGATTCGAGCAGTTGAAAAAGTGTTCTTTCCTGAGGCCAAACGTCGGTACCAGGCGAGGAACCCTGTTGATCTCTCTCGCTTCTCCGATGCCGTGAAAGTAAAGACACCGAGGGTAGCAGCGGACTGCCAAACGGAACGAGCTACTCCCCAAAGTGGTGAGTTTCGCATGTCAGGTGTCTCCAGTGGATCTCCCAGTGGATGCCTCTCCCCTCCAAGGTGGGAGAGTGATCATCCCGACGAAATATAAGATGGACAGAAAAACTCAGCCGTCGCAGTCGACTAAACACATATCCAACCCTCCTTCAACAGAAAATGTTAAACGCAAATCTGCCTCAGACACGACAACGAAAGGCTCATCAAAGCCACGTGTTACTCCTTCCGAAACCCACACTGAGCGAGCATCCAGCCCCCCTGGCAGTGCCCGGGAGGTCTCGGCTTCGGAGGAGGCTCCCGTTGGGGAGGAGTCTCGCGCATCCGGATCCCAACGTCGGAGGAAAAAAGAAAGTTGAATTCACCATGGCTCTCATATGGAACATGTATAGTTTCTCCTCGAGACTGGACAATCTTAAACTTCTGTTATCCCGTCACAAACCTTTAATAATCTGCCTCCAAGAGACTCACCTCATCCCACCTCGTCTCTTCGTTATTTCTCCCCTTACAGGTTTGATGTGGATGATGGTCTCCGTGCTCATGGCGGAGTTGTTTCACTGGTACATGATTCGCTGCTGTCTACAGAGGTGCCTTTTCAGACTGACCTTCAAGCAGTGTTTGTGCAGGTGCACCTCCCATCCCTCACACTCACTGTGTGCAATATTTGCATCCCTCCAGGACTGACTGTATCTGCTCATGAACTTCTGGACTTGATGAACCAACTGCCCTCTCCGTTCGTGGTTATCGGGGATGTAAATGCCCATAAACCTCTCTGGGGCTCTTCCCGCACCTGTCCGAGAGGCAGTGTATTATAATCAGTAATAGACACGGCGAACTTGGTTATTCTGAATTCCGGTGAGCCAACTCATTTTGCCGTCGCCACAAATTCGAGCACGTGTATCGATCTAGTACTCTGCAGCCCTTCTCTTGCAACCGTCCTGCAATGGTCAATTCTAGACTACCTGTGCGGAAGCGACCATTACCCCGTTATCGTCCACATTGATGGACTTGCTCGTGGGTTGGCGCGCCCCCCTCAATGGTGTGTTCGACGTGCTGACTGGCTGACATTCCAAGCGAACGTTAATCTATCGGAGGGCGAGTTTGTCAGTGTGGAATAAATGGCAGCACACTTAAACAGTGCAGTACTACAAGCTGCGGACATTGCAATTCCCAAGTCGACCGGCAAATCGCGACACCCTTTCGTTCCGTGGTGGAGCTTGGATTGCTCAAGGACTGTTGGTGCTCGAAAGAAAGCGTTGGCGCGTATAAAACATTATCCAACTGCGGATAACCTCATTGACTATAATAGCTGCAGAGCGAAGGCGAGAAGAACCACTTTAGAAAGTAAAAATGCATCATGGAGAGCATACGTCTCCTCTCTGAATTGCCATACGCCACCACGTCTGGTATGGAGGAAGGTGTGTCAAATTAAAGGATACCCTTCCCTAAACTTATTGGCAGGTCTTCTTAAAAATGGTCAAATGATCACAGCTCGAGACGCTATTGTAGAGGAACTTGCCTCTCACTATGAAAGTATGTCGAGTTCGGCAAACTATGTTCCCAACTTCCTCTTGCTTAAAGAAAGAATGGAAAACCGCACTTTGGATTTTTCGAACCGAGCAAATGAGGATTACAATACTCCTTTCTCAATGTATGAAATGCGCTCTGCTCTGATGCTTGCGAAAAGTACCACACCAGGTCCAGACGAAATTCACATTTTAATGCTGCAACATCTTCCCGAAACAGCCACACAATTTCTTCTCCGGCTCTATAACTGGATCTGGGAAGAGCACACCATCTCTACCTTTTGGCGAGAAGCCATCATCGTGCCAGTTCCCAAGGAAGGGAAAGATCGATCACTGCCATCAAGTTATCGACCTATTTCCCTCACAAGCTTTGTATGCAAAGTACTGGAATGCGTGGTGAATCAGCGGCTGGTCTCGACCTTAGAGTACAAAAATTTGTTGACGCCAATCCAAAGCGGGTTTAGAAGAAACCGATCAACCTTGGACCACCTCATTTCGCTGGCAACAGCTATTTCTACATCGTTCGTCTTGAGACAACATCTTGTGGCCATATTATTCGATATAGAAAAGGCCTACGATACCACTAGGAGGCACGGCATTCTGAAAACCCTGCACTCTTGGGGATTTAGGGGGAAGCTCCCTCTATTCCTCCAAAACTTCCTTTCGAACAGATCCTTCCGTGTTCGTGTGGGTGACAGGCTTTCCCGTAGTCACCCTCTTGAAAATGGTATTCCCCAAGGATCAGTCCTGTGTCACTCTGTTTACCATCGCCATCAATGGTATAGCGTCGACTGTGCGTGGTCCTGTAAAGGCATCGTTGTTTGTGGATGATTTTGCCATATTCTGTTCATCCAGCAGCATCAGTGTGATCCAGAGGCAACTCCAAATAGTGCTGAACAAGTCCGTGAATGGAGCACGACAACAGGTTTTAATTTTTCTGCCACTAAATGTATCGGTTTGCATTTCTGTAGGATATATCATTTGCACAGCAATCCAGTCCTTTACCTGGGAGGAAATCTGCTTCCATTCGCGGAATCTGTCAGATTCCTGGGGCTCACTTTTCACAAGTTACTCACGTGGCGTGCTCATATCCGTGGACTACAAACCAGATGTGTCTCCCCCTTAATCGTCTTCGAATGCTGAATGGCACATCATGGGGTGCCGACCGCATTACCCTATTGCGGTTATATAGATCACTCATCCGCTCAGTTTTGGATTACGGTAGTGAAGTGTATGGCTCGACAGCTCCCTCCACTCTGCGACCTATCAATAGTATACACCACGCTGGTATCCGTCTATCAACAGGTGCGTAGCCGAGGCTGGTGAGTCTTCCTTAAAAAGAAGGCGGGATATTTTATTAGCGTCTTAGGGTGCTAAAGTATCAGGACTCTCTAATCATCCTTGTCGCCAAATGATTATCCATCCTGAATATGAAACATCATATATTCTTCGAACATCGCTGCCTCAGCCTCCAGGTATTCGATTGCGTAATCTTTTGCGGGACCTTAATGTTGACCTTCCCACCCCTTTGAAACCCCCAAGTCACCCCATTGCCCCTTGGAAACTCCTCCGAACGAATATTGACCTCAGACTATCTAATCTTCCCAGACAAACGACTAGTCCTCTTGTTTACCACATGCATTTTCAGTAAATGAGGGTAGCCTATCCAGATCATGTATTCCTATACACAGATGGTTCATCGTGCAACGACACAGTGGCATGTAGTTTCTATTGTATCAGAGTGACCAAATCATATCGGCTACATTCTCAGTGCAGTACCTTCACTGCTGAAATGTATGCAATTCTTGAAGCCCTAAAATACATCGAGTCAGCGGCCTTGCGCCGAGCAGTTCTCTGTTCTGATTCTCTAAGCTCACTACAAGCTATCTCCCTTTCTTCCTCAGACTATCTGACGGAAACAATTCAAAACCTCATTCATCGCCTTGTGCTTCGCCACTATGATCTGGAACTGAGTTGGGTCCCAGGCCATGTTGGAATCATGGGGAACGAACTGGCTGACCAGGCGGCGAAATCGGCGACGTAGAATACCCATGTTGACATTCCTTTTGTACCATTGTCCGATGTTAAAGCTTTTTTAAAACGATCCATCTTTAGAGCGTGGCAAACAGAGTGGCACAATACCACCTATAAACTAAGTGCAATAAAAGATTCTGTTAATTCCTAGCGTTCCTCATCCCGACCTTCCAGGCGTGAGGAGGTTATTTTAACCCGTCTTCGTATCGGACACTGCCACTTCTCTCACAGTTTTCTCATTCGAGGTGAATCTCCTCCTACCTGTGATTCATGCAGGGCGGTTCTTTCTGTGGGACACGTCCTCCTGCATTGTTTGAAATTTGTTGGCAGTCGACGAAGACATGGTATGGGCAACTCTCTACGTGAGGTGCTCGGAGATGACGAGCCCGCGCTGTCAAAACTTTTTTGTTTCTTGAGGGAATGCGGAATACATAATTTTATCTGACATATAAGGGCAATAAAGTTTTTATGGCCTCAGCTTCACGTTTTTGAACTTTGTTTTTAATCTATTTATATCTTTTATGCGTAATTGTAGCTCTCCTTTTTAGGGTATGTATGTGATTTTAAATTAGCTGGTAAACTACATCAGCAACACTTTTACTATAACTTCAATTTATTTATTTTAGAAATACTTTGAGATGGGCGCCAATGACCTTAGCAGTTGAAGCGCCCTATCAACCTAATCAATCAACTATTGTACAAATAAAGTTAGTTATCTTACCCAATTAAATTAGCTTTAGTTATGAAAGTTTAATACTAATGAAAGTAATAACAATGAATTAGTTTACATTTGTATTGTATCATTTTTTACAAAGACTTAATATGCCAGTAACATGTGATGTACTTCAGCTCTGCATCAATGACCCCCCATCTCGATAGAGTTTTTGTCGTTTCCCTGATCCATTGAGCAAATGCTGAGGGCCCCTTGATTTGCTTCTGGACGTAAATGTAGCTTTACTACGCACACGTCTTGTTGAGCTCTTTCTTTGCTTGTAGTGGTAATAGAGCTTAAGGTAAGTAACTATTTTGTTGGCAATGCAGAAAAATAAAATCTGAAGTTCGTTTACCGTTATAGATAAGTTTTCTATAAATCGGGAACGACATTGTATAATAATAATATAGCCTGAGAATCCCTGGGTGGGCAACGGCCTCTCCTTAGGGAGGATTGCTCTCAGTAACATTCCCACAACTGAGTAACGTTTGTGGGTCCTACAATCACTTCTCCACAATTACCTACACCATCATTTTCCTACACACTATTCACTATTTACACTAGGTCCTTTAACCAGTTTTCAATGTTACACTTCCGTCTCGAGATCACTGTTATACCGCACTCCACTCACTCTTGCGCAACTATAGTACTGATAGTATGGACACACGTTCAAGACACTTCCATTCTTCACGGTTTCGCGCTGTTCTCGACCAGTGATTGCCCGCAACTTCCCTTATCTCATCGATCCATCTTCTTCTTAGTCTTCTTTTTTGTCTTTTTCCAATTCTCGGGTCCCATAGTGTTGGCTATGGCCAACGGTTGGCCATAGCAAACGCCATAATCCATAACCATAGGCCAATGTTAGCCACGGTTAGCAACGGTTGTGATTCAGTCTTACTACATGACCTGCCCATTTCCATTTAAGTTGTTGAGCAGTGGATGCAGCGTCTCTCACTTGCGTGTTTCTTCTAATCTCTGAATTCCTTATGCGATCTTTGAGTGTTACTTGTAATATTTTTCTTTCCATTTTCCTCTGTGTAATTTGGAGTGCTTTCTTTTCCTGCTCGGTATGTGTCCCGGTTTGTGCTCCATATAGCATTGTTGGTAGTATACAGTTGTCTAATATGTCTCTTTTTATTTTTATCGTTTGTGTTTTATCCAGCAGTACAAAACTCAAGCCCCAAAATTTTTTCCAAGCTTGCGAGATTCTTCTGTTTCTTTCTGATTGCTATTGTGAAATGATACCGTTTCACCTAAGTACACGTATTCCTGGATGTAGTTGTTTTCTGTGTCCAGCTTGATTTGAGTTTCGTCGCTGTTTGTCATAACTTTTGTTTTGCTTAAATTCATTTGGAGACCTACCTTATTGCATTTTTAATTATTGCAGCATGGTTTCTAATTCTTTAGCTGATTGTGAAAATAGTATTATATCTTCTGCGAATCTTAAATTTGACAATTTCTGACCATTCAAAAGTATTCCTTTATTTTTCCAATTTAGTTGTCGAAATATCTCCCCTAGAATGCATGTAAATAATTTTGGCGACAATGGGTCTCCTTGTTTGACACTTCTAAGCAGTTGAAATGGAGCGCCTTCTTTGTCAGTTCTGATTTTTGCGTGACTATCTGAATAAAGTCTTGACAAAATGCGGATGTATTTCTTTCTACTCCTTGATTCAGCAATGCTTGGAGGACGCAAGGGTGTTCGACGCATTCGAAGGCTTTAGCAAAGTCCACAAATGCTACATAGGGTTTTAGATTTAATTCAAGCGATTTCTCAAATATTTGACAAACTGCTTGGAGGTGATCGACAGTAGAATAGCCTGATCTGAATGCTGCTGGTTCCGGCGGTTTATTTTCATCTAAAGTGTGGGATAGCCTTCTATTAATTACTTTTGAAAATAGTTTGTAGATATTGGATGACAAGGAGATTGGTCGATAATTATTTAGATCATCCTTGGCGCCCTTCTTGTGTAAAAGTAAAATCGTATTAATTTTCCATTGATGGGGTATTTCTTCTTGCGTTAAAATCATATTGAAGACATTAGTCAGCTTCTTAACGATGATTGTTTCGCTTATTTTGAGACATTCATTGGTAATCCCATCTTCGCCGGGTGTATTCCCATTCTTCGTTTCCTGTAAGGCAGATCTGACTTCTGAGCTAATGATAAGAGAAACTTCATTTAAATCAATATATATATATATATATATATATATATATATATATAAAAGAAAGTCGTGTTAGTTACACTATTTATAACTCAAGAATGGCTGTACCGATTTGGCTGAAAATTGGTGAGCAGGAAGCTTAGAGCCAGGAGACGGACATAGGATACTGTTTATCCCGTTCGACAGCGTTCCTGTGTGAGAACGCACGTTTTCGCGTGATTTCGCACATTTTCGCGTGATTTTGCACATTTTAGAGGGTTTTCGCACGTTTTCATGCGTTTTCGCACGTTTTCACACGTTTTCGTATGTTTTCGCGCCTTTTCGCCTAAGTTTTCTGTGCAGAAGCGTTCTGCAGCAGAGAACAAGCAAGCAATCAAGAAAAAATACAAATGAAGCTAATAAAAGCGTGTTAAAAAGTGAAGTGAAGTATAATTAACAATGCCGCGACCAAGACGATCGAATCTTTCCCGACAAAGCCGTAATGTAAGAAGGATACGAAACATTGTTAATGAAAGGACTGAAGAAGAACAAGAAATTGAACGTGAAGAGCGCCGCGTTAGTATGGCTCGACTTCGTGCTTCTTAATCACAAAAGCAACGTGAGGCAGCCCGTGAAACGGCTCGGTTGGCAATGCAAAATAGTCGAGCGAACAACAGAGGTCAACAAATAGATAATTTTCGAAGCAGAACAAGAAATTCATCAAGTGCTGATTTGAATCGAGCAGCGTTTCGATACGATTTCAACAATGATTACAGCTTGCACCCTAGCGTTTACATTGGGCCAATGAACGTTGTTTGCGAGTATTGTGGTGCATTAAAGTTTTCCGGAGAAACGCCCGGTTTGTGCTGCCTTAGTGGTAAAGTAAAATTGCCATTGTTAACTCCGCCACATGAGCCATTGTATTCATTGCTTTGTGGCGAAACACTTTCTTGAAAACACTCAAAAATACAATGGTTGTTTCCAAATGACGTCACTTGGGGCAGATATTATCGAAGAACGAGGATTTAATCCGACATTCAAGGTATTTATTTCTTTATTTTTGTACTTATACAGAATATAATTAAAGAATAACTTACTTTATTTATTTGAACGTATTATCTTTTCTAATTCTGAAAAAAGTGTTTATAACTCAGTAATACTGTTTGGTTTTTATTTTGTAGATACAAGGACAGATTCACCATCGAATTGGATCATTACAACCTCTCGAAGATGCACAGCGTAAATTTGTACAACTATACTTCATGGGCAACATGGAAGAACAACTTGATCGACGCCGAGAGATCAATTCAGGAATGAAGCGAGCAATTCTTCAAGATTTGCAGCAACTACTTCATGAACATCACGCGGTGGTCAGGTTGTTTAAGAATGCTTTACAGCGCATGCCAAATGATGACTACAAAGTTGTGATCAGAGCAGATAAACGGCCATCTGGAACACACGAATGCACATTTAACGCTCCAACAATAGACGAAGTTGCCATCCTGATTGTTGGTGAACACTTGGAAACACGTGATATTGTGCTTACACGTCGCGATGCTGGGCATCTGCAACAAATATCTGAAACACATCGTTCATATGACGCGTTGCAATACCCGCTGATGTTTTGGCAAGGAGAAGATGGTTATTATTTTAATATCGAAATGATAAATCCATTCAATGGTGAGTACCAATACCATAGTTTATTTTATTTTATTTATTTGGGAAAAAACGGACTTACAAAAATACATTTAAAAAACCATGTATAACAAATTGGACAAATGAATGGGAACCGGTAATTCATTATGCTACGAATTTACATACGAAATATTAATTCTACTCTTAATTTCAGGTGAAGAAACTACAAAGAAAATTAGCGCAATGAATTATTACGCATATCATTTGATGATTCGTCAAAATGCTGACAACTATTTGCTGCTGTTTCGTCGATTGTTTCAGCAGTATTGCGTCGGCATGTTAAAATAGAGACGGAGCGTTTAACTTTCATTAGGTTGAACCAAGCCAAACTGCGTTCTGAGGAGTATATTCATTTACGTGATGCAGTTAGTACTGAAGGAAATGCAGCTAATATTGGTCGATTAACTATTCTGCCGGCGACGTACATTAGTAGTCCATGTCATATGCATGAATATGCGCAAGATGCAATGACATATGTTTGTCATTACGGTCGGCCAGATCTCTTCATTACTTTTACCTGTTATCCAAAATGGATTGAAATTGTTCAATTGCTGCTTCCCGGACAAACATCAAGTGATAGACACATCACAGAACGTATATTTAGGCAAAAAATGCGGTCCCTGATGAACTTCATTGTTAAACAATGAATTGTTGAACAATGAATTGAATGTGTCTTTGGAGGTACTCGATGCTGGATGTATTCAATCAAATGGCAAAAGCGAGGCCTGCCGCACGCACGCATTCTTATTTGGTTAGTGAAAAGAATTCAACCAGACCAAATAGATGATATCATATGTGTCGAGATTCCCGATCATGAAGCCGATCCAGACCTACATAATGTTGTTATTACAAATATGATTCATGGACCGTGTAGCGCCATCAATCCCCAATCACCTTGCATGTCGCTGGAAAGTGCTCCAAACGATATCCACGGAAGTTAACAGCGGAGACCGTCACTGGCAACGATGGTTATCCATTGTATCGGCGTCGATCACCAGATGACAACGGTCGAACTATAACAACAAAAGTGAAAAGAATTGATTTCGTTATCTACAACGGTTGGATTGTTCCGTATTCGCCACTTATTTCCAAAACGTTCAAGACACATTGCAAGGTTGAGTACTGCAATTCAGTAAAGTCCATATAATACATTTGCAAATATGTCACGAAAGCAGTGATATGGCGGTTTTTGGATTGCAATACTCCAATACCAACGATGAAATTGCACGCAATCAAGTCGGTCGTTATGTGAACTGTAATGAAGCGATTTGGCGTATATTCGCATTCCCTATTCACGAACGTCATCCTACTGTTCTGCATTTGGCGGTGCATCTGGAGAATAGTCAACGAGTATATTTCACGACTTCGAATGTTACACAACGAGCTGAAACACCTCCAGTGACTACATTGACCAGTTTCTTTGCGATCTGCCAAAGCGATCCGTTTGCACGAACTTTGCTTTATCCGGAGATGCCACGTTATTACACTTGGAATGCTTCTTTGAAGAATTTTCAAAGACGGAAGCAAGGCGATGCGGTTCCTGGGTATCCGAATGTGCGTTCTACTGATGCTCTTGGTCATATGTATACAGTTCATCCAAAGAATGATGAATGTTTCTATTTGCTGTTGTTGCTGGTAAATGTGCGTGGGCCAAAGTCATTTGAGACACTACGGACTGTTAATGGTGTAATATTCCCAACATATCGTGCTGCATGTGAAGAACTCAACTTATTAGAAAACGATACCTATTGGGATACGACAATCGTTGAAGCTATTATCTCTGCATCTCCAAGTCAGATACGCACATTATTCGCTATCATAATTTCGACATGCTTTCCATGAAACCCATGTAACCTGTGGCACAAATACAAGGATAATATGTCAGAAGATATTTTACATAAACTTCGTATCAGTTACAGAAATCACGATTTTGAGATGAATGAAGAGATACATAATAGGGCTTAACTCTTGATCGAAGATATGTGTTACCTCATGTGCGGTAGTTTATTAGTCAGGTTAGGAATGCCAGCGCCAAATCGTGAAATGAATGATGCATTTAATCGAGAATTGCAACGGGAACGTGAATATGATCACCAAGAATTGGATTTAGTAGTTCAAACGAATGTACCCCTGTTGAATTCCCAACAAAAGGAAGTTTATGATACATTAATGAAGGCAATTGATGATGGAAATGGTGGTTTATATTTCCTAGATGCCCCTGGTGGAACTGGTAAGACATTCCTCATGTCAGTAGTTTAAGCCACTGTTCGGGCGAGATCCAACAGCGGTTGCAGTTGCTTCTTCTGGAATAGCAGCCACATTGATAGAAGGATGCCGTACGGCTCATTCAGCATTAAAATTACCATTAAATCTTCAAAATATTGAAGAACCAACATATAATATTGCAAAAACTCAGCAATGGCAAAAGTTTTATTGGCATCGAAAATCATCATCTGGGACGAATGCACAATGGCGCATAAACGTGTATTAGAAGCACTTAACCGAACATTGAAAGATTTACACAATGACTCGAGATGTTTTGGAGGAGCAATGTTTTTACTGTCTGGCGATTTCCGCCAAACACTGCCAGTAATTCCAAGGTCTACGGCTGCCGACGAAATAAACGCTTGCCTCTAATCGTCGAATCTATGGCGCTATGTGAAGAAACTGCAGCTTACAACAAACATGAGAGTTGCATTGATTAATGATACATCTGCTGAAGATTTCTCTGAGCAATTGCTGACTATCGGTAATGGTCAAGTACCTGTCGACGAATCGAGCGGAATGATATCCTTTCCAAATAATTTCTGTGACTTTGTCTCATCCGAAGATGAACTTATCAACAATGAATTTCCAAACATTATTTCTAACTACAAAAATTATGAATGGTTGAGTGAGTGAGCAATTTTAGCGGCTAAGAATAAAGATGTAGATGACCTAAACTACATAATTCAGAATAAGATCATTGGAACAACGCATTCATTCGAATCTATTGACTACGTCACGAATGAAGATGAAGCCACCAACTATCTAATTGAATTTTTAAACTCCTTGGATGTGCCTGGCTTACCACCGCACAATTTACGCCTAAAAGTTGGCTCCGTAGTAATCATGCTTCGAAACATAAACCAACCAAAACTGTGCAACGGTACGCGTTTGGTGGTTAGAAAATTGATGAACAATGTAATTTACGCGACGATACTCAAAGGAAAATTCGAAGGTGAGGAAGATCTCATTCCAAGGATCCCGATGATCCCAACCAATATGTTTCAATTTAAACGACTTCAATTTCCGATCCGTCTTGCATTCGCCATGACTATCAACAAATCACAAGGCCAATCCTTGAAAGTTTGTGGTTTGAATCTAAAATATCCATATTTTTTCCATGGTCAATTATATGTGGCATGTTCACGGGTCGGAAGATCATCGGCGTTGTTTGTTTTTGCGCCTGATAATAAAACAAAAAAATGTCGTGTATCACAAGTACTTAACTGAAGAGTGCAACCTATGCACCAAAATACAGGAACAATAATGAATGATCAATCTACTTAATTTTTTTATTTGTAATTTCTAATAAACAATTTAACTTAATAAATTCCAAAATCTGCTTATTAATTGCCTTTAACATCCGGTCCCTATGATTACAGCTTTGCATTTCTCTCTTAAAAAGGAATTCAAAAAAAAACGCTCTGCTACGTAATAGATTTTTTAATTATCTATTTAATATCAGAGCGTTTTTTTAAAATTCTTCTTTGTTTGAGAGAAAAACACAAATCTGCAATTGCTTTATTATCACGAGTGCAACACGGATAGTACAGTTTCTCACAGTGAGTGCGACGCGAGAAAAATATGGGACCGGCTGTTAAGGCGGAACAGAGTTCGCCGAGTCTGCTAGTATATATATATATATATATATATATATATATATATATATATATATATATATATATATATATATATATTTCTTCATTGGACTTCATATCCTTTATAGAACTCGAATATAATTTTCTGTAGAAAGTATTTGCTGCGTCGACAATTCCCTGTCTTGATTGTACAGTAATTTGTGAGCTAGTTTTTGCACCTGTGAAAAGTTCTTTCCTAATAGTTTTCGTGGACTTAGATGTTTTCATTATTGTTTTTACTAATTTGGTGTATCGCAAATCAGTTCTGATCATTCTCTTCGTTAGTATTATTCAGTTTTTTACATTGCAATTTAGTTTCTTCTAATTCAAATCTGTGAATTTTTAATTTCTCTCTTTGCTCTAAGATATTTATTGTGTTCTTTGTTAGTTTCTTTGTTCTTCTGGGAAGAGGAGTGCCGCTCGATTTTCTACTTGCTTCTAAAATGCACTCTTCCAATGTAGAATACTGTTCTTGCACACTCCCACTTACGCAACACTTCACATTGAGATTTGTTTCTAGTTCTAATTAGAATTCATTGATATTGTGTGCTTCGGTAAATGATATCCTATTTCTGTACTTTTTTCTGTGTCTTTTCTCTATTTTTATTTCTGTTTTGACCATTCTATGATCGGTTTCGAATTTCAAACTATTAATAATCGTTACTCTTGTTATTCGTGCTAGTTGATTTGTCAGTATAAAATCAATTTCGTTCCTGGTTCTCCCATCTGGTGAACACCATGTCCATTTGCTTATTGGATTACCCCGAAAGAATGAATTCGCTATTTTAAGTCTATGACTTTCGGCGAACTGAACTAGTTTGGTCCCTCTTTCATTCCTTACGCCAATTCCTTAGGGTCCTACCGCTTCTTCACTCTCATGGACTTGTTTCCCGATTTTGCTATTAAAGTCTCCTATTATGAAATTTACATCTGATCTATATTTAGTATAGGTATAGTCGAGATTGTCGTAGAACTCATCAATTTGTTCTTCAGAACTGTCTGCAGTCGGTGCACACTTGAATTACGGTTATCTCAATTACTCTTTTTGGACCTTTAGAGTAATTACTGCTATTCTCTCGGAAATTCCTTTTATTTCGTCAACTAATTCTTTTATGTTTCTGTGAATTAAGAACCCCACTCCTTTTCGCCCTTTTGTTTGGCCGATGTAGCTGAACCAGTCACCATTCTTTTTTTCTATTATTGCTTCCCCGAATCTTCTCTCCTCACAGAGACCTATGATGTATTTCAAACCGCTGAGTGCTTTCTCTAGTTCTTGTTCTCGTTCTTCTGTCCGTAAAGTTCTAACGTTCAAAGTTGCTATATTAATGAATTTTCTAACGTTTGCGTCAGTGTTCTGTTTCTGTATTTTATAGACCATATGCTTGAAATTGCTAGTTCCTTTCTCAGCACCAGTACGGTTTTCTGTGTACGATTTCACTTTTGTTTTTCTTGTGATCTGTAGTAAGACAGTGAAAGGATTATAGTTTTTTGACGAGTTTTCCTCACAGTCATAGAACGTTATCCATTTTCCATTTACTTGCAATTTCTGAAAACCTATCTTGACTGTGTTTCCATTGCGACGCTCTTCCCTGGCTCTTTCCCTTATTGCTGCTTGCGTGATCCTTTCCTTCCTTGTCATATCATCCTCTATGAAGCAATCGTAGCCTTTCAGTTTGTGTTTATTCTTCATGGTTGTTAATTTATTTTCTATTGACCCCACTCTGATGAGCACGATACCCCTCTCCTTCCAGTCTTTGCCTATGTATGTTGGATTCCCATGTTCTACATCAAAGTCCATTTTCTTAAATATCGTTGATACCGTGTTTATAAGGTCTGTTTTATTTTCTTCAATTTCTTGCATTTATTAATTACATTTTTTCTCCTCTCTTTCCTACTTCTACTTTCTTCATTGTTTCAACAACTTTTAGTTTTAAATCAATCTCCCTAATTTTCTGCTGAAAACTCACTTCTACAGCTTTAATTTGTTTATCTGACTCTTCGCGCAGATTTGACCAAATTTCTCCTTTGCTTTTCAATATCTTCCGTATTTCCGATGTTTCTATCATAAATTCTTCATGCATTTTTCTAATTAGTTCTCTTTCTTTCGATCCTAGTTCAACTTCTTTCCTTAATTCTTGTCTTATGCTAAATAGTTCCTTGGAATTTTCTTCCCTGTATTTTTTGGTTTCTTCTATCTCTCTGGTCCATGCTTTTTCTCTTTCTGCTAACTCCTTCCTTAGCAATGCTTGTTCATTTTTCGTTTCAACTTTGAAATCATTATTTGATTTCTTAATGTCATTCACGGAATCTCGTAGCTCGGAGAGAAGTTTTAGAATGTTTTCGTTTACATCTGATTGTTCCTTCTTTGGGTTTTTGGTTCTACGTTTTCCATCATCTTTTTCATTCATCTTGATTTCAATCTTTCGGGTTTACTGAGATGATTCCTACCAGCTGTCGCCTTTATCAGCTAGATTCACCTTTTCTCAATAGATTGCGCTGTACACACGCCAAGTTACATGTAGTTATATATACACTCTCCGGAATGCGCTGATTACAAAAATACTTCGGGACAGAACAGTTACTCATTAGTTCTTCTGTTCTCCCTAGATGGCGGTGTACACCTTGATCCGTGTAGTGATTACTACGCTCCACAGATCGCGCTGTTCACAATTGCATGACATCGGTTTCTTGTCGGTCACACTCATTTAACATGGCATTCATAACCCAACTTTAACCGAACTGCAAAGTTACCAATGCATGCTTTCTATCTTATTGTTCCCTCGTCAGCATTCCCTACATGTGCACATGTGCCTCACTGTACCTGATGATAACTTCTGCTGAACTCCTCGCTCTACGCTCTCTTTCACGCACCTACAACAGCTCTTCGTGACCACTTCCTACAATGCACCTTCACTCAGCAGCCATCTTAGTTTCACCGACATTGTATAGTTTTCCAAATATTAATCTCGCACTTCTTTACATTTATTATTATTATTATTATTATTATTATTATTATTATTATTATTATTATTTATTATTATTATTATTATTAATTTTTTAAAACTTTTTTCACCTTTAAACTATTAATAGTTAAATTGTAGGGAAGGGATTTTGAAACTTAAGAAAGCACGTGCCAATGATTTTCTCCCCCATACGTCACATACAGTTTTTTTTACTGTTTTTTGACTAAATAAAAATCTAAATATATATCAAATATCTAATACAACTTTTCTAACATTTCGTTATTTTTCCCGTAATTTTGCATGAAATATAGGCAAGTTTTAATTTTGTTTTTGTTTAAATAGAAAACGGTGCAACATTTTTTGATTGAATTTTGTCCTCGGATAACGTATAGAACGCTTAAGAGAATGGTTCTGATCTCATGATCGTTGAAAATTCTGATTTTTAAAATTTGAAAAAAAGGTCAAAAAATTTCGGGGTCTGCCTGCAGCTAAAATTGTGAAGATATAATTTTCTTCCTTAAAGAACTGTGTTCATCAAGATCATATCTTTAAATAAGGTCGTTGAATTTTTCTGAAATATTTTTTGTTATTTAACGCCCGCTTGAGTTTCCCTCGCTTCGTGAATGTAATTTGGAATGTTTCGAGGCAGTTGGATATTTTGAGAACTCCGTCTCTGTGTTTAACTTAATATGTGAATGTTATTAACTTTCTGAATGTGAATATGTGAATCATAGAGAATCGTAGAGCATTATATTAGAAAATTTAACTTATATTAAGTTGCAATGTAAATGCATACGTAAGCGTTACAAATATTGTAAGGAAATATGCGCTTTCTAACTTGCTTGAAGAGGTAATATCGAAGTTATTAATTTGGAATATTTATTGCTTTGAGCGTTTCATTCAGGTCCTAATATTTAAACAAATGGGGGAAAATAAGTACCATACTTTTTATGAACGTTTAGTGCAGTAATTTGACTATCGTACGCGAGGTTGTCATTCCATGCAGCGATGGACATTTCATATGTTTCTGAGAAGTTCAATGTTGGCGATATGGATGGGAGAGAAATAAGCTTTATTTACTTAAAGTTAATGGTGCAACTTACAATGCCTGGTTCAATGAAATGGTATTCAATTTTATTAAAGCCGAGAAGAAAATACACAAGATGTCCGGGGAGGAAACGTCGAAAATTCGAAAATAAGCTCTTAAGACAATTTTTGATATATTTTATCTAATAAACTACATGGATATTCTCACTGGCTGAGCCGCAATAAGCACTCAAAAGTTGGTTTGAAAAAATTATTTCTAGGAAAAAATTTGCATAGCAGAAGCATAGAAACACTCCAGAAACATATACCGGGAGCGGTAGCTCAGTGCACTCAACTGATATCACTGCAGCGCCACTAACCGGTAGGTCCTAGGTTCGAGTCCTGGCGGCGGCAGGAATTTCGACACTAGCTTTTCAGCAAGGTCGAATTCAGTCGCTCTCTGGAGGAGGATTCCAGTGGACGGCTGCTCTGATCGGTAGTTTTCCGTGGTTTCTCCTATCAATACCAGGCGAATACCGGAGCAGAACCATACCTCTCTTGCTCTCTCTCTTTCGCTCTCTCTCTCTCGTTCACTCTCTCTCCCTCTTTCGCTCTATCTCTATCTCTCTCTTTCGCGCGCTCTCTCTCTATATTTCGCTCTCTCTATCTTTCGCTCGCTCTCTTTCGCTCTCTCTCTCTCTCTCTCTTGCTCTCTCTCTTTTGCTCTCTCTCTCTTTTGCTCTCTCTCTCTCTTTTGCTCTCTCTCTCTCTTTTGCTCTCTCTCTCTTTTGCTCTCTCTCTCTTTTGCTCTCTCTCTCTCTCTTTCGCTCTCTCTTCCACTCGAAGGACCAGATGCTTTTTATAGGATGCATCAAAATTTTTCCTGATATTGGATATTGACTGGAAGTGTTGCCATTAACAGGGAAAGTTAGAAAGTGCATGATAAATTGAATACATGTAATTAAACATTAAATTAAGAACTACAGAAAATATGATTGATGAACATTCTGTAAGAAAGAAACGGAACATAGTAAACATACCATAAATAAATATACATGAATTGAGAATTGACAATTAAAGAGATTAATTAATTGTTCTCTTATAATGCAAAATAAAAATAGTGATTACACTGTAGGAATTGCCATCTGTTAGTTGGATGAGAAGATATCACGACGACGTTTAACGATCTGTTGTCTGTTTAATCATCTTGGAGAACAACCATTTACGAGATATGTGATGAGACATTGTCACGATTGGAGCGGCCTTGAGGAGGCTGCATGGATCTCGCAGTGCTAGACGTCAATGTTAGATGTCGCTGAGGACACTCCTAGGAGGGATGGTCGGTCACACAGCTTCGCGCGGGGCGCAAGGCGCACACCCCCATGCAATAGTCTCACCTCCTCATAACAGGGCCGCGCGAACTATACTGACTATAACGACATGGATGAATGGTAACGTTGCCACACGTGATTGCTGGCATACACACACACACACACACACACACACACACACACACACACTGACGGCCGCGCGAACTGCACACTGCACACTGAGTGCAATATTCGGGCACAGACACTGACTTGCACAAGTTGAAATAATGTACCCATGCAGCTGATTTTCACAAGGCGGCAATTACGTAGGATATAGTGAAATTTTTAAGTCATGGCGGACTATTGAAACATTTAAAATAATAATTCACCACACACACACACACACACACACACACACACACACACACACACACACATTTGGCAGTCTTTACATGTGATGTGAATCGTACAGAGACGAGAACACTGTATAAGAGTATAAAACTGAAGTGCAAAAGCAGTTGATTGAAGTAATTAGTTAACTGGCGTAACTTCAAGAAAACGTGTGTGAGCACCTTACAGACAGTTCGCAAGGAGGCCCACACCCAACTTGCTTGGACAGAGTTCAACCAGTACTGAAATGTTGCCCGTAAAGGGCAGAGGCGTTGGACGTTTGGCGCCGGCTGCCCTTTGTCTATAGCTTTCATTAAATTCTTCATAATGCCCTTATTGAGATGGAGTGGTGGTAACAGCATACTTTCTTTGTGAACAAGAAGTTCCCGCAACATTTTTTTTTTTTCACCAGGATTGAAATTTTTTCTCAAAGAGCACTCTATGACTACATAATGGTTTTTCCCTGCCCTACTATTTCAATGACACAAGAAACAACAATATTTTGTGTAACTAGTCTGCATTCCTAGAAGAAGTCCCAGAACTTTGCAATCATCTCAGATTTTCCATTTGTGATTCGAATAGCCAGTATACTTCAGAAGTATTCTCATGTTCTCGTAGGTTTTCTTTAACTGAGCAGAATGGGCCACTGGTGGTTGAAGGTTTCTCATTTCCTTTGTGTAAGAGAGCACCTTTGAGACTACCATTTGAGGAATCTACGAAGGTCATATCAGAAGTCAAGGCAACTATATATTTCGAATAACCGCATATGCGGGCATATGCAAATGGGGTGACACATGCTTTAACTGAGGTACAAAAATGGACTCGATACGATACGTGCCGTATCATTCTGGAGCGATTGCAACGTGATTGCAACGTGCATATTTATTATTGCACTGTATACATTTAAAAACATGGTGTACACAGTACGGGATGCGACCACCAGATGACGTGTGAGTGCTTTGGTGTCTCGTAGACAACACATGCAAACGTTAGGATCCTAGAGACGGTTCCGGAACGGATGTCACTAAAGTTGAAGAGCGAGCATATGTTGTATTTTGCATTTCTGCGTTCATAACTGCTCGTGTGTGCATGCTGTGCTACGTGATAGGGCTTTTCCCGATCGAACTGTTGCACCTTGGATGGTGGCTATCAAACGTGGACGCTAAGCCACTGTTGACCTGCCAAACAGTAAACGTCCAGCGTCTGCTCACGCCGAGGTGCAAGTGGCTTTTATCGAACATTGTTTAGCATGTGAAAAGCGTTCGGCTATGGCGGAATTATCCGCATATACTGGCATGTCTGCATCGACAGTGTTGCGCATTTTATAGAATGACTTGAAGATGCTCAAGGTTTATGCAAATGGGGTGACACATGCTTTAACTGAGGTACAAAAATGGACTCGATACGATACGTGCCGTATCATTCTGGAGCGATTGCAACGTGAAGGAAATTAGATGTAGAATCGCAGTCTTGCTATTGAGGAAATGTGGACATGAGTATATGAACCAGAACTAAGGAGATAAATGAATGACGGCGGCGTGGTTCACCACGAAAACACTCGTATAAGAACTCGTATAAATAGGTGCCATTCTTCCAGATTGTGAATCATCCCACATTTTGTAAGCAGCCCAATTATGTCATTACAATATACCGAACTCTCTGTCATTGAGAAAAAATTTGAAAGATGAAACTGTCGTTAACAAAACGTAATACTAGTGTTTGAATGTAACAGGTTCTTTTCTTAATGACGAAACTCAAGAAAGTTCTGCTTGGCGCTTTGAAATATTTAGATATCTTACAAGATGGTTCGATACTGCGTGCGACAGTGGCTGTGGTTGTAGCCGTGTTGCAGATGGAGTGTAATGAAAATCTCGATGATCTTCGTGATCTGTTGGTTTGTCTCTACCATCGGCTGTTTAATCTTCCAGTGTCCATTCCGTTGGTGGTTTTGGAACTGAAAGAGAATCAGAATGAGGAACTGGGCGCGTGGCAGATTCCAAATTTGGATAAGAAACTGTGTTTTGATTTACCTGAGATTCCTGTTACTTTTCTTAAACAAAAGCAATGTACCTTTAGTTTACTTTCTCGCTACTCGATGCTCTAACATATCCCTTCCTACAGAAATTAATAAATTATAAAGATTTTCACCACGATTTGTTGTAAAAATATCATGTATTCGAGATATTATTGTACTAATGTAGTTGTTATAAAAATATGTTAATAGGATTTAAAGCAGTTTTGAAATCTTAAAAAGGAGGAGATGTATATTTAACGGAAAAGCCCGTAAGATCCTATACTCCATTGTTAATCTCTGACCCGCTATAATTTTATTTACGGTTTAAAATCACATCGGACATTCATTTACATAAATAAAATCTATGGCAGACAGACATTTTCATTTGAACTTATGAATTTAAAATATGTGTGTACTTTCGTACTTCGTATTTTTAGATGTTTTTCAAAAGACAAATGAAGTGTAAGTATGAGATAATTTGCCACATAATATTACAAAACCCTTTCTAATATTACGAGAAAGTACGTGCTGTGTGAGCACCGCACATTTTCTTTCAATAAGACGGTTTTACGAAAAATATTGAACTAAACATGGCCCAGATCACAAATAAGACTCGGCAAACCTTGACTATCACCTCGATTTATGAATGTTAACCGGTTTTTGTTATTTGATGTTTATAGACTGAATGATGGTAGTAACTATGACACACTTTAAAGGATTGGATTGGAAGTGGCTCCCTGCATTATCAAAGGACTTTTGTGCCACACATATATTGTTTAAATATTTTATTATGTCAAATCGGTACATTAATTGTTTTTATTTCTTCTACTACAATGCATAATATTAAACTTACCGGAGAGAAAATTAGCAGAATTTAATAAAAAAGAATTTCAATTTAGGGATCCAAGTGGAATACCTAATGCAAATTCGTAACATTAACCAGTTAATAATTTTGATTGCTTTTACGTTTCTTAAAATGTTTTGTGCTCTTGAGGTCGTTTTCGAACTCGTGTTCCAGTGCATCAAAACACTGAAGACGTGGCAGACAAGTGCAATTCAAACAGATTGTCAAGAGCATGGCCTGTTGGTCATTGGCAGTTCAATCTGTCAGTTCGTTTAGTAAAGTGAAGTAGGTGAAGGAAGCCTTCAGGATCTGCACACACATATACACACACAGAAATTAGACACTAAGAAAAAAATCTCAATTCATTGTGGTGGAAATTCCAAGCAATTACATTTTTTATGCACGTAGTCCTTAAGGCCACTTTCACATTTGCATTTTGGAAATTATGATATAAAATATAATTCTTCATTTATGTCAATTTGAAATAGACATTTTGTACAAACATTGTTTGCTGATAAATATTGCTCACGTAGTTACTGTTACAATGTAATTCTAACTTTTCACTCCAATTATATGTATGGTACACGAGTATAACACGGCAATCTTTAATATTCAATGTAACATCATTTCAGATAAAATTGGTAAACGGAAAATAAAAACAATGCCTGGAGCCCAGGATCTGCAGAAAGCAATGATTCTTACCCCTGCATACGTCTCTAGCGAGAGCTCCATGAAGCGACCAATGGTGAGGCGCGCAGGAAACTGGCTGCGAACGAGCATGATGCGCAGGCTGTGGATGTGCGGGCTCCCGGCGCCCACCCACTCGCCCAGGTACGCAGACATGCCCACGGCGTCGCTCTGTAAGAGGAATCAGGCATTCACATCCCGATAGCAACTCTTAAGAGGATAAACAGAGAAGGCGATAAAAAGGGAATGGTGCTCCAACCCTTCCGGCTGGTACGCAGACATGCCCACGGCGTCGCTCTGTAAGAGGAATCAGGCATTCACATCCCGATAGCAACTCTTAAGAGGATAAACAGAGAAGGCGATAAAAAGGGAATGGTGCTCCAACCCTTCCGGCTGGTACGCAGACATGCCCACGGCGTCGCTCTGTAAGAGGAATCAGGCATTCACATCCCGATAGCAACTCTTAAGAGGATAAACAGAGAAGGCGATAAAAAGGGAATGGTGCTCCAACCCTTCCGGCTGGTACGCAGACATGCCCACGGCGTCGCTCTGTAAGAGGAATCAGGCATTCACATCCCGATAGCAACTCTTAAGAGGATAAACAGAGAAGGCGATAAAAAGGGAATGGTGCTCCAACCCTTCCGGCTGGTACGCAGACATGCCCACGGCGTCGCTCTGTAAGAGGAATCAGGCATTCACATCCCGATAGTAACCCTTAAGAGGATAAACAGAGAAGACGATAAAAAGGGAATGGTGCTCCAACCCTTCCGGCTGGTACGCAGACATGCCCACGGTGTCGATCTAGTAAGAAGAATCAAGCATTCACATTCCGATAGCAACTCTTAAGAGGATAAACAGAGAAGACGATAAAAAGGGAATGATGCTCCAACCCTTCCGGCTGGTACGCAGACATGCCCAGGGCGTCGATCTAGAAAGAAGAATCAAGCATTCACGCCTAAAAGTATTTTTCTCGGATATATTTGAGTAATTGGAAATTATGTGTTTATTAAGCTAAGCATCATAATTATATATTTTTCCCTTATTTATCGTGTGACTTAATTGCTGGGAGAAAGAATGGTTTCGCCGTGGACGTCGTCGGGCCTCCTTGGTAGGCATTTACGGCGAGACATAATTTCGGCAAGTGTTAGAAAGGAGGGAGATCCTACATACCAACATCTGGCCAAAAGATTATCTTCAGAGACTGATATAGTTGGCGAAAGTATTCTTGTCTATTCTAAATTTAAAGTCTGTGGTAAAATAGATACTATTTAATATTCTAACTACTGAATATGACTTTGAAAAATGTTGCTCACTTCTTGTTTTATGTTGTCTCCAAAAATGCAATAAGCTCCAAGCTGCATGAGTCCACCTGATAGAAACGCCACCTGACTCATAAGGTTGGCAAAATCGCTGGAAGTCTGAAAAACGAACAATATTTGTAATCTTGGTCACTTCTGTAGAGACATAATCCAAATCTTTCTCACAGTTTGCAAAAGACTACCATGCATATAGACAGTGATGTATAGTACAAATATTCATCATTTTGAATTTTAATCTTATAATTGTTGCGTGTTGAACAGAAAAGACTGTGTGGTTTCCTAGCGAAAATAATTTGAAAATTATATCCTTATTTTTAGCGCTTCTCCAGATCCCCTATATTCGTAATAGGTCGACGGTTATTATATTTTGGGTGAGAGACTTACCGAAGCGATCTGGTAGGCAGAGCAGGGGATGAGTGCCGAGCTCATGAAGAACTGACTCATCATGGCAGGACTCAGAACGTTCTCCAGTTGCTGCAGATACCTGCGAACACATTGAGTTAATGCATACTATTTTTAGAACTCTCCATAAGAGAGAATTTTGATATTGATTGTGATGGACTATGGATATATTGACTTGTAATTTAAATGATTTAATTTTATTTAATTTATTTATCGATCAAAACCAGTAAATACTGAGTGTGGCGTATGGGTAACAAAATCTGCTCACATGCTCTTGAGATTCATAAACTCAACCTCACTCTTTTACGACACATATGTGAATTATGAACAAAGTAAGCGCAGTTGTCAACATTGTAAAACTATAAATTTTCGCTCGCCAGTATTATAAAACGGGTTAGGGGCATTTTGGACTTTCTAATTGAGAAAACCTTTGAAGCAAAATTATGACCGTGGTTGGGAGTGGACGTTGGGGGCATAAGTAAATATGTTTTAGTAGCAAGTGACTGTTTTTTATTGTAGAAACAGATTTAAGATTTTTTCTTTATTTTAGAAACAAGATATCGCCTAATAGTCATCTAGACTTGAACACTTTAGCCGTGTATTCCTGGCTGCCAAACATTTGTTTCGTTTTTGGATTCAGTAACTAGAAATCTCTAATAAGGAATTCTCTTGTGCAATTTACTCATTATGCTACACTTAAATTCAGTATTAATACTATTAACAGCTACATTAAGGTTGAAACAGTTTACGGTCAGTTTGTTTTTGTGATCTCAAATCTTTACACTCGGGCGATGGAGTCGTCTCATAATGTAAAAAGAATTGTTGAAATATTGCGAGATTTCTGATGGTAAGCGGATGCACTTTGATTGTTCTTCATGCGTGCGGTGTTCAGCTCCATTTTTGAGAGCCTTTTCTGAGGGCTAGAGTATCCACAATGTGCACACTTCGATTTCCGGATATGCTAAAACAATCTTCTACAGCGGCGACACATGTGTCTTATTGCACCGTTTACCAAAACTTGACACACCCTTCGTCATTCCTGTTCGCTGTTTGAACGTGTAGGAGGCAAAAAACAATAATGCTATTAGGACATGTACCAGACCAAATGACGAAAGGTACGTCAAGATTTGGTAAACGGCGCAATTAGACGCGCTCATTGTATTGTCGCTATGGAAGATCATCTTATCGTATCCAGGAAACGAAGTGGGCAGAATTTGGTTATCCTAGTACTTTGACTTTTCAGCGCCATAAAAATAAGGAATGACCCAGTTTGAAACATAAAGATCGCTACCTTCAGTCGCCGTCAATTGTGCTCAAGTGGACACCTCAAGGCTCCGGTTGAGTTGATCTAAGAGGAGGAAAGGTTCTGCTCGCGTTGTAGATGGAGAGGAAAGGTTTCTTGTCTAGAGACAGGAGGTGTCACAAGAGCGATTTGACTCATGATGCAAGGACAGGTTGTGCTGCTCCGCCGCGCCGAAATTTTTTCGATGTGTGTAGCACCAAATATGTTACAAATCACGTGCATTTCGTTTTACAACACGCGCATTTCGTTTGCCAGGCCAGAAGTAACTGCCCGCCATAGAGCGTGACAGCGAGCACAAACATTTTTGAAAGTAGCATAAAGTGACAATTTTCAACAGTGACCAACCAAAAATAACAGGATGAAAGTGTAGTTAAAATAAATATATATAAGTAATATACATATATATATATATATATATATATATATATATATATATATATAATATATGTCGGGTTGTGACATACCAATATGTGACATAATATGGTATAATATTTATTATAAATTGCGTAAATTATAGGGGATAAATATATGTGTATATGCTAGCATAGCAACAGTAAGCGAGCCGTCGTCAAGGTCAACATATTCATGCAGTGACAATCGCGGAGACGGCTAGTTAATTCTATATAGAATTCTGGGATTGGCCGAAAAAGCAGTGACAGTCGTGAAGACGGCTAGTTCGTTTTGCAAGAAATTTAGAGATTGGCTAGGTACGAAAGTACATCAAATATTATCTGCAAATAAACAATCGAATTTATGAACCGAGTTTTGCAGGGCTGAAAGAATACGAGAGACATTCATTCTGACTGATGGCGTGCTCATGAACGGATCGTGCTCCAATTAATGTTAGGAGTTTTTTTCTTTGGGGACTTGTAAGCATCTACTAGGGAACGGATGTTGAGAAAACATCAAAATTGGAACTCTAAGTGTGACAGTGGAACTTAAAATATTTCATGTGAACGAGTTGGAGGGACATTGAGGGCTTGGGCGAAGTTGTCAGTGATTAGACTGGAATATTAGCAACGAATAGTTTATTGATTTGATGAACGGTGATTGAAGTGAGCTTCCGAGGAAAGAAGAGAGAAGATGGTGTCTGGACCTGAGGACGGCGGCGTCCATCTCGGATGAAGATGGCCGAAAAAAGCGCGCGAAGACATAAGGTTGGAACGGTCATGACAATTTTTTTTTATTTTGGGTAAAGTTATACAATATAAATAATTGTTTTAAATTGTTTAATAAATTTCCATGTTTTTGTGAAATGAATATATGATTTTTCATTGAGCCAATTCTAGCAATAAAGTAGCAAGATAGATAGATATTTCCTTTTCAGATTCCTCGAGTTATTTTGTTTGAGTATATAAATTGCAGTTTATTTCAATATAAAGAACATATCTTTGACCTCGGTAAATAAGTAGATAAGTCAAAAAAACTTAATTTTACAGGGGGGGCAAAAAACCACGTTAAACTAAAGCTATAAATAAGGGCTTAATGATTTTCAAACAAAACCTACACAAAAATAGTTTTATTTGAAAATCATCTTCGATTGAATATCATTAATCCTTTATTTAATTCATTTATCAGTAAATTATTATACAGGAAGAGGAATTCAATCTTTTCATGCCCTGTGGCGGGACCTATCTCTATCTCTTCCATTGTATCCTTCTCCGCCCTATTCCCTGCCATGCTCTGCTAGACCACGCCACGATAGCTGTCTTTTCTTGACCCCCATTTAAAAATGTCCGGATTACCTCGCTCACTTTTCCACAAATAATTACCTATTTCTTATTTGAAGTTCCAGCTTCTAAATATTCACTTTATAACTAAAAGCAATAAACAAATCTAAACTACAAAATAAAATACTTCTACTCACATATAAAATTTTTGTGGAGTTTTATATATTCCAACACTATCAAAACTGACACCTTGTAAAATTTATCCTATTTTTATATTTTTTCTTCTATTGTATTCATAAAAAATGTTTTGAAATTGATCTGTCAACTCGTGACCTCAAAGGATCTTACTGTTTTAAGCTGAGTATAACATGCGGAAGTTCATGCACGGATACGGTAGTAGGTAGATCCGGAGTAATAGTTATAAATGTCATAACGTAATTTATGATTCATAATCATAAAAATAAATAAAAATACTTGTATCTATTCTGAATCATAATTACCAGTTTTTATAATTCTAAAGATGACAAAAATATATATGTTTAATGTCCTGTGTGATAGTAAAACGTAGTATAAAACTTATTTGTTCAGGTAAATCAATTCATCATACGACTGATACAATAGAAAAATAATGATCCACCAACATTACATTATGTGTAAATAATAAATTGACAATGCACTGAGCCACATAACTAAACAATATTAGCATCATTATTTTATCTCAAGTGATAGAGATTATGGATCCTGAAATATGAATAATAGAAACCAATGACTCCCAGATATTATTTGCTTAGACAAAAATATTTTTAGACCAATTAATTTTTGCTTATTTTTTTAGAAATATATGAATGAACTCATTCATTGGGAGCAATTGATATGCAAAACAACTTTACCGATTAGTCTTAATATGTAAATGATCATTCCTAAATTACATACCACTGCACAGAAATCCATCCTATATTGAAGAAAAACTTTTATTGGGTTTACAAAATCAAAAATTACTTTCCATTTTTCCAATTTGTGCAAGAGAGATGAATAATAGGAACCAAGAACTCCCAGATTTATATATTTGCTCAGACGAACGTTTTTAGATAAATTAAGTTTTTCTTATATTTTATGGAACAATATGGATGAAATCATTCATTGGCAGCCATTGATATGCAAAACAATAGCACAGATTAGTCTTAATATGTACATGAAGTTATTGAAGAAAAACTTTTACTGGGTGGGCTGAAAACACAAACATTTTCCATTTTACCAATATGAACATGAATACTGAAAAATAGAAACAAAGGACTCCCAGATTTGCTTAGACAAAATATTTTTAGATATATTATTTTTTTCCAGTTATTTATTGAAAAATATATATAAATCCATTCATTTATTCATTCATTAGGAGCCAGTGACATGCGAAACAACTGCATATATTAGTCTTAATATTGTAATGACCATTGCTTAATTACCAACCACTGCACTAAACTTCTTCGCATGTAGAAGAAAAAAGTATAACTGCAATTAATATGACAAACAACTGTACAGTCTTAATATGTAAATGATCATTCCTAAATTACACACCACTGTTCAAACTGCCTTCGCATATCGAAGAAAAAAAATTACTGAATGGACTGAAAACAAATACACATTATCCATTTTACCATTTTGAACCTAAGAACTGTGTAAATAGTCAAATTGAGAGTCCTAATGAACAGCTGCCCTACTGCTTAGAGAATTGTTCACATTTCTCCCCTTCTTGCAGTATTGTTTTCAATGGGTCAAGTAAGTACTTCAGCAAGTCGATCTTCCCTCTGAGTAACTGATTCAAAATTTTAGTAGACTGCCCATCTCTTAGTATTTGTAATATGTTTTGACAATTGTGACAGTCGTTTAGTCAAACAATTCACTTATCACAAATTTCTGTAAAAGAAGACGTTTAGATTGTATACGATTGTGTATATTGTACATTGTACATTACTGTATATTCTGTACTGTATATTATTGTACTTTTTATTCTCTCAACCTACCTCAATTATTAAACACTTTCAAACTCACAATGATTTCTTGCCACTTAGTACATAACACGGACAAAGCAATACATGAACATTGACATAATTTACCACTTCAGTTACGGCTTCCTTTCAAATGTTCACACAGGGACATTACATAACCTTATTCAAATTCTAATGAATTTCGCTATAATTCTGGACATTGATGAAATCAGTAGTAGATCTCAGACGTCATCCTCTGATGGCGCGCAGCTAAACTATTGACATTGACGCACTCTTGAATCTGTGATGTAAGGCTAGGCGAAAAATGTCCAGAAAAGTAATTATTTTGAAAATATATTACCGTTTATGTTTGTAAATCACAGCCTATAGTACTCCAGGCCTTTAAAGAATGCTAGCACAAAAGTTTAATCAGCATTGGTTCAGTAGATTCAGAGATTACCGCGCTGGAAGACAACATACTTCTGTCTTTATATATATATATATATATATATATATATATATATATATATATATATATATAGTTATATGGGCGCGGCTAGTTGATAAATAAACTGTTTGGGGATTGGCCGAGAAAGCAATGACAGTCTGGGGCGCGGCTAGTTGAATTTGTAAGTAATTTAGGGATTAGCTAGGCATAGAATGATAATGTATTTCGATGGAAGTGGGTCGAATTTTTTCTGACAAGAAACAGTAGAAAGTATGGACCGAGTTTTGAAGGGCTGAAAGAGGGGAATATGGATGCACTCCGACTTATGCCGTGGTGCTGTGCGGATCGTGTGTAGATAATTGATGTTGGAGTTTGGGGATTGTGAACGTCTACTTTGGAGCGTATGGTTGTCGGACTTTGGATATTGTTGTAATGTGCGGAAATTGAAACTTGGAAATATTTCGAGTGCAGCAGCTATAATTTAAACTGTGAACTTAGGTGAATTTGTCGGTAACAGGACGGGGAGTATTTGAACCAGATAATAGTTTACTGAACTTTAATATTTTAAGCATACGCGTAAAAAGAACTGGGAACTTTTAAAAGAAAAATTAAGACTTATCAACTTATGAGGCGGCGAGGATTAGTGACTTGAGTACACTTGTGCCAGAACGGAAGAAAAGAAGATGGTATTTGGACCTGGAGCCATCAACACGGGAAATAATGAAAATGGTTCTACGCGGTGACATCGGCCAAGAGCGCGCGAAGACGGGTGCTGCAGTGTAAGGTTTAAAACTGGTCCTGACCGAAAGTACGTTTCGTATTGTTAAAATTACATAGACATTGAAAAAACTTACAAGTTTCTGTGAATAGAAAGATGATTTTCATTCAGTCAATTCCAGCAAATGAGTAGCTAGAAATGTATATTTGCTTTTCAGATTCCTCGGCCACTCTGTACAGATGGCATAATCGAATAATCGGCTATTAGTAGGCAGTAGCTATTATTTCTTATAAGACCCATCGACCCAGTTAGCCGGATATTAATTTATTGGAAATAGCAGTTGAAGATTAATTTTAATAATAGAATTAACGTAATCTTTTCCTGACGCCCATATTCTTATATAAATTTGGAACGGGTTACGTTGAATTTATATTTAATAATGTTAGAAGGGCAGAGGATATATTAAATTTTAAAAATTAAAATCAGACAGTTTGTTTCAATATATATATTGTGACGCCGAGCCCAGGTGTGGGCTCTCGCCACTGTTGTTAGTATGGGAGGCCGCGCGCCTGCAGGGCGCAGTTCGTGGTTTTCTCCTCCCCCCCCCCCCAGGCGGCAGTATCGGCCGTAGCGGAGGGGTAGTGAAAGGGGGGAAAATGGGGAATAAGAAAGAAGGGGAGCGAAGTACGGTGAGGGTCGACCAGATGTGTCGCGAACCCGAGTTGGATGTGAACGGTAGGAGTGGAGTGAAGGCAGTGAGAGATGAGATACTGCAGTTTCTCTGTGTAGTGCAATATTTTATTGGAGTTTGTCCAATATCACAGATTGTGATATAAATAGCGGAGTGGAAGGATAGTTACACAGCTATTTCGAATGTTATAATGTTTCGGCAAAAGTGTATCCATGAATTTCTTCGGATTGTAATTTGTGTGATGTGATTTCATGGCGTGTAGTTTCAGCATTTGACGTCCAATATCACAGACTGTGGTATAAATAGTGGAGTGGAAGGACAGTTACACAGCTATTTCTAATGTTATAATGTTTCAGCAAAATGTGTATCCATGAATTTCTTCTGGTTGTAATTTGTATGATGTTATTTCATGGCATGTAGTGTGAGCATTTGACAGGGTTGCTTTGTGACCCTGCAGGGTAAGCAAGGCACAATGTTGCAATGATTACTTGTATGGCAATGAACTATTATTATCGTTTAAGAGTTTGAGGAATGATACTCCAAAGTGTCCTGAGTGTTTAACAAAAGCAATGAAAGGCTTTGTCAATTTTGAATCTTCTTTTTCCTTAAAATTTTTGTAAAAATGGTGCAGAATGTTTGTTTCATTGCTTACATTTAATTGCTTACATTTCTGTTGTTGTGTGTCGATCAAATTTGGATGTAAATCTTTATTGGAAATAAGGGAATTGTGTTAAATAATGTACAATTCTGAAGTGTTTGGTGCAGACGCACTTAATTGTTGTACAGATCATATGGAAGGATAATGTTCATTCCAAATGACTAAGTTATTTGTTCAAATTAAATAATTTGATTTTCGTTTTTCTTTAAAAAACTGGTTGTTTATAATCCTCAGAATTGTTCTAGGAATAATACTTCTGAGTTGTTGGTTTCCGTTTCGGGAAGCGTGGGAGCAGCCAGGGCAAGAACTCCGCCCCCCCGGTCCCCGACTTCCGTTACAGGAGGTATCAAACTATCATGCAAACCTTGAAGTACGGCCCTCCGCACGGCGGACGCCACGTCGCCGCGCGTGCATCCCGTTACGTCACAATATATATATATATATATATATATATATATATATATATATATATATATATATCGTTCTAGGGATATATATATCGTTCTAGGGGAAAGCGCCTTTACTAGGGTGATGTTGGTTTTGTTTTTGTCACTTCTCTTATTAGATTCATTAGGCATCAATTTACTCGTTACAATTATTTATTAAGCCACAAAGAACAAGAATGTTTAATAAATAGAAAGACCTTCATCACATGATCAAATAATAATAATAAAACTAACATTACTATTGATCAATGCTGCTTGGAATATACACATTGTTATTCGGGAGCGCCCATGTTCTTATACATTAATAATACATCAATGTTCTGTCTCTTTCTGTTTTATTCACAGTACTACGTTTGCCCCACCACTAAGCAATGACAATACACTCGCCCCTCATTGAACATCTATAATCAGTTATCATTATCCCCTCTTCCCATTCTACGCAAGTTAACGCGAGTATGACTGCAATAGTTCAGTTCACCTCTCACATGTATTACGAACTTCGTTACTTATCTGTTATTCTTTCACTCCCGCCGTGGGAACAGCGCCGTCACTGCAAATGTCCTTAAAGCCGCCGGTCCGGGCTCGTCGCTCGTCGCAGTCGTGGCCGCCTATTCCCCCTCGCTGCCGCCGTGTGTTATCCAGTGTTCTGTTCCTTGATCATTCACTTACGTAATATGGATACGAATTCTCTCTTCTCATGGCGATTCACTGGTTCGGGATCGTTATTTTCTCCACACGGTACTAATTTATGGTCCGCATACATAACCACACCACGTACTTTCACTCTACCTTATAATTTCCGTCCATTGGCGTTCTGAACACAATAACGTCCAATCTTGTATTGTTGTCCGATATTCCGGGCGTTCGTCTGTGCATGTAATGGTATATCCATACACCTCTACTCCTTGATGCTACTCGATTTCACCATCTCACCTTACCAGCGTTACACAGCACGTCCACATCACCCGCCATCATTCCCTCCTCTTTTTCTAACTGACTGCCGCGTCCCACCGGCCGTGACTCGTTTTTGGCCGTTCCCGGAATCGTTCCTCACGTAGACTGATTTGCGTCCTCCTCCACGCGCCTAATTTGAATTGGCGAACTCTGTCCTTTTTTTGATTTGACGGTCAGATGATCGTTAGGTCATAATATATATAATATATAAAATAATATATAAAAAATGTATAAAATATGCTTCATATATCTGTTTCAAAGACTTGTAAAACGGGGATGAAGGTTCATTGTATATAGGTGCATTTAAAATTCCCGCTTATATTGTGACGCAAACTGGTGTGTGAAGACGGATGGACAGCGCAACAGAATATCCACATCCTTGCATCATGATTTGACCCGAAATCTTGTATTAGAGTAGCTCTGCTCTACAAAAAGAACGTGAGGGGCTCACCCGAGGATGGCCTGGTGCTCCTGGACGCGTAGCGCTAGGTCGCGCTTGAGCTGCAAACGGCCGTCGCCCCCCTGCGCAGAAGCGTCCACGCGCAGGCGCTCCAGGCCGGCGCGCAGCAGGTGCAGGCGCGCAGCGGCGCGCAGCATCAGGCCAGAGAACAATCCGTCCAGGCCGGGCACCGCCACGATGTGGAAGCTCGCCATCACGCAATGCAAGGCGTACAGCGCCGCGTGACCTACGGCGGTGGCTGACACACTGGCTGGCACAGGCACGGCGATCTGGGCGGCAGGAAAGTAGCTATTAGGGAGCGTCACTGAGAAGTGCCTCCCGAGAAGCGCCCACCTCTCAAGAAGCACTGCCCCGAGAAGCGGGCCCCTCCATAGGACCACTCCCCGAGAAGCGCCTCCCAGAATCGCTTCTGAAAGCGCCCCCGGAAAATGTCCCTGAGGTACGCCCCCGGAGAAGCGCCATTGCATGACCTTCATCACCATGCGCTCTCTCATCGCCAATTCATGCGCTCTCGCTGCCTTAGCCAGTATTGCATCGTGGAGTCTGAAGAGGAGGTTGCTTGTCTATGAATTACAAAGGGTTATTCTATATATTAAGGCTTGTAAAGGTCGAGGGAATTTTTCAAGTGTTATTAATGTTTGGGCTGTCATTTGATTAACTTTTATCAATGATTGAACATATAACTGACTTGAACAAGCACCAACATGGAATTTCAGCACCCAGTTCCGTGCATACAGCGCTGCGTGGCTTCACGCCCATGTTGTCCGTCACCGGTTCTGCGATCTGGTCGCCAGAAAAACGGCTATTAGGAAGTGTCACTGAGAAGCACTACCGAGAAATGCCTCCGGAAGCGCTCACCAACAAGCACCTCGGAGAAGTACTCTTCCGAAGCGCTTCGCGAAACGTCTCCCCCCCTAGCGGAGCCCCGGAAAAGCGCCTCCCTAAAAGCACCACCTCCCACGAAAGCGTTCCCGAGATGCTGTTCGGAATCATCACCGCATTCAATTTTTGCTTTATCACTACTGCTTACGCAGTAGAGAGAAAGTTATGTAAAGCTGCGGGGAAAACGCCGAATTTTCGCAGGAAAACTCTTAAAGCCGTGTCCTGGTAAGGAAAAAGTGGATAAATCTAGTTGCTAATTTCGAAAAATATCCTCTATCACGGGGTGTAACCAGAATCCATGTTTTGTGGGTCCTTGATTCCGAAACATTGATTGACGGTAAAACGTTCTTGAAACTCCTGGGACATTTTAAAAATTCTTTCAAAAATGTCCCCAAAGATTTTCTTTACATTTTTTAAAATACATTGAAATATACTTAAAAGTTGACACATTGTTTCACTGCTTACTCTGAAATTTCGAAAATTTCAAAAGTTTGAATTGTTTTCGGTTTTGTTCCTACAACTACAAAATTGAAGATACAGAATTTTCCTTCGAGTAATTGTTTTCTCTATAGTTGGTTCTTTCAATAAGGTTATGTATATTTTGGGCAACGTTTTGTAGTTTTTTCGCAATATCAGTGCAATATGTGCAATTAAAGAAAATAATGAAACCAAATTTCGACACAAACGGTTCCAATTTGTTTCTTTAAACTTTTGTTAGGTATAGTGCTAAATGAATTCTATGAAATGTTGTAAACGCCATACTGCTTTATTCTTTTAGTTTTACAAAAATTACAAAAAAAACTTACTTCGTCTCACATGTCGATCATATTTACATTAGCGGTGATTTGTTCACATTACTGCATCTACAAGTAAATGTGCTTTAAAATATGTCATTACAAGTTTATCTAAAACTCAAAAGTTTTCTGTAAAAACGAGCTGAAAAGTCCACCTGTTCAGAAAAGCTCAAACGCCATTTTCTCAGAAACGGCTCTAAAATTGTTTCTCCAAACATTTCGTACGGATTGTGCTAATTTCACTGTTTAAGATGACAGAAAATTAATTTGGCTTCATTCTTTTGTGTTTGTTTTTTTTTCAAAAATTACGCAAATGCATTTTTTAAAGAATCTCTTACGCCTTAAATATACACATTTCCAGCAATTTATATACATTAATGCATTAGTAATAAAAGTGCTTCAAATGACTTCCAATTAAGATTTTCGAAAACAAAAGATTTCTGAAAAAAAGGGTTTCAAATTTCTGATTTACACTGTAGCTTAAGAGTTTTTCTTAAAAACGGCTCCGAAGTTTTCAACAAAAATTTCCTTATGTGACGAGGTTTTACTCTTCTTTAATATTCTTAAAGTAGTATTTCGTTTCCACCATTAGGAAACGGAAAAAGTTAGAAAATTTTGAAAATGTCTTTTGGCAAAGAGGATGGGGCAAGATTGTAAAGATGGCTCAGACCAAAGAAATTAGAAAACTAACTAGTATGAGAAAGTCTGTGCCATTCTGTAGCACCACTAGTTATTTTTTTATTCAGATGACCTTTTAGTACAAATACAATCTTGAGGCCTGTAGTAGCTAAAATATTGCTGTCGAATGAATGAAAAATACGGTCCTGAGACAGCTAATGTTGGCTGCACTGAAACGGCATACCTGACTTGAAACTTCTTTCTTCCTCGACGCACGACGTCAGCTGACGTAAGTTGTGACGCACTGAATGTGACAATTCAGTCCGTACGCGCAGTATGAGAATAGGTGGATTAGCACAATCAAATATTTGCATTTTTCACAATCGAATTGTTTCACTACTTTTGTGTTCTTCCCGAGTTCCGGGATATCTAAGGAAACCATTGACACCTCTCACATGATCACAGGCTGCTTAATTTTCTTTCCATTTCTGTGCGCATATGAAATTATTAATACAGATACACTCAAATATAAAATGCTCGAATTGAAATTATTCAAGTCGTTGTCATTGCCAACAATAGTTTATTTCAATAAGAGCAGTTAAGCTATAGAAAGCTGCTCTTATTGAAATAAACAGTATTGTTGGCAATGACAACTCTTGAATCATTTCAATTAAGTAGAAGCCAACGACAATTCACCGCTAAACCAACATAAAATATTCACTATGTTTGCCTTTATCCAAGCATCGACGTCTGTAAATAATTAGATTAACTGGCGTTAGGTCCTTAAATATGTTACTTGTAATAGATTGCAATTTTTTAGCTTTTTACGTAAAACAGGATGTACCACTGACATCGCTCCTACACTGATAGATAGTTTGGTCCTTTTATCAAAATCCAGTAAACGGCTTAACACATGTGAAGTACTTCAGACGCAGCAGCTTAAGAAATGTGAGCCGACGTACGCCGACATCAGAATCGTGGGTTCGAATCACTAGTAAATAGCTGTTTTTAGCATGGAGCATTCCTAGTCTCTCTTTCTTTTCCCACTAAACCAAATTTTGTGACTAAAAATTAGTCT
>BLKR01001662.1:0-207500 GCA_011170035.1 Teleogryllus occipitalis | reverse complement strand
AGTCTATGTTAAGAGTTGATCACCTTCACCATCAACTATCCTGCCTCAAAATGTCAACCGCACACAGAAAATAGCATAGGGTAAGTTATATTTCGCTATATTTCAGTCAATAGAATACGAAATAAAAGTTTGTAAAGATATTTTAAGATATATAGATTTATTAAAATAAACGTTTGTAGAACAACTGAGGCTTTATTCGATATTATTGTGGAGGGGGGTCTCAACTTCCTTTATTGTTTCTCCTTTCTTTTCTGTTTCTTTCTCCCTTCTTATCAACTGCGATTGACATCGGCGGACTTTTGAAGGCACAAAAACTGAGTTGTGCCTTCCTTCGGGTGGAAAGTCAAACCAAACCGAAACTGAACTTTGGGACCCGTGTAAGTAGTTCAAGATGTACGAGATGCATCCAAGAAGTAAATTTCCTAAGGCTCCAACAAAGATAAACACTATTTGGGGGGAAAACGTTATTGTAGCAGATACAGCACGTGATGCAGTTTTTCCACATAATCGCCAAAGAATCCAGACATTTGTTACACCTTAGGATCAACATGTGTATTCCTGTGCCGTAGAAGACTGTTGCCTGAAGTAGGTAGATACAATTCTGATCGGACAAGAATTTCTTGAGGTGTAAGAAAACATTAAAATCGCTGGAGGAAGAGGCGTATAATAGGATGGATGCTCATACACCACCTAACAGAACAGCTTCAAATGTGTTTGGGGCGAGGGTTGTCATCTGAGTTCGGAAAAATAAGTAGAGTATGAAACGACAAAATATGTGCATAAAGATAGAATGAAAACGATAAGGACATGTAACAAATATGTTGAAAGGGATATAATATCAGTTTTATAGAACATTTACGAAGAATCAAAGAAAATTTGAAACTATAAAATAGTACACAATTTTTAAAAAAATATTTCTTGGCCTACTGGATTAAATTTTATTAGAGAAACATTTATTTTTGAGAGCTATATGGCCACTGTATTAACGTGTCAACTCAATGAGAAGCAAACACTAACTGGTGGTACATGTATGCGACAATCAATATTTCGCGGAAATTGGAATTAAAAATCAAGAAACAGTGATACTTTCCGCACTCCACACAAGGATAATATTCTCAAGGCTGATGCGCATTTGTCGCAACTGCATGCAGGCCGAGGTTAACCCAAACAGTGTGCGCCTTCGCATGGCAACGCAACTCGCAACGTCAGCAGGCAATTCTAATTTTGGGTAAGAAAAAATGCCGATTTTGGAAATATAATGTATTTTTAAAAATTACATTTAATATTGTTTGTGTAATAAATTTTAAAAATTGGTAGAATAAAATGATTGTTTTCATATATGTAAAATATACTTACCTACTCTCATAAAATTTCTTACCTTAAAACAAGAAGATTCGAGAAATCTTTGCTATGCAATATTCCTAAAAGCAACACTAACTTTTACAATAAATCTTACTTAGTAGCAACGACTAGAGAGTGGAATAGCCTTCCAGGAAATGTTAGGAAATGTAAAACACTGCGATCATTCAAAAAACATTTAAATAATCTTTTTCTGAGCTGATATTGTATGATGTGAAAGTGTGTACTAAATGTGTTTAAAATTGTAAGGTAAATGTAATATTTTATATCGCTTTTTTAACAGTTTTTCTCCATTTCTTGTATTTTCTTAAGTTAGTTTTTAAGTGAGCTCAAAACTGTAAGTTAAATGTAATCCTTTTGACAGTGTGGGCTTTTTAACAGTTTTGTTCTTTTCTTTGTTTTCTTAAGTTAGTTCTTAATTTAGTTAACAATAGTATAATTAGTCTAAATTAAGTCTATTATAGGGTTAGAAGGTTTTTTGTATTATGTTCTAGTAACGTCTACTTCATTATTGTTTAATTTTGTCATGGCTCTGACTGAATGCGTCTTTTCCCTTAGTACATGATGTTGAAACCTAAAATCGGCCCTAAGCCGTCGTCCTGGCCGGGTGGTTGTGTGCATTCTCATATTGTTTCTTATGACTCATGAATGTATTTGAGATTTTTTTGTTAACATTTGATACGTATTACTAAATTAATATCTCTCAGAATTTATATTCGGGCACGCCTTTAGAGTTATCCAGAGTCAGTAATGTTTGTTTTTAAAATTATCTTAAATATATTATTTTGTTGCTCAATATTGAAGAGCATGCACACTGCCTTTGTTTTCCCTGGTTTTCCCCGGTCGCTTAAGGCAAATGCTGGGACGTTGTATTCTTGTCGCGTTTGTGAGCCCAGGGGCATGACATATGTACGCTGAATTATTTACTTGTTACTAAATATTATTATTTATTTGTTTTTATTTACTAAATGTATCTAAATTCGTATCTATAAATTTATGTATTACGTGGTTAGGCGGAAGAGCGGGCCTGATGGCCCGAGTCTCGCCACATAAATAAAGTCATTATTATTATTATTATTATTATTATTATTATTATTATTATTATTATTATTATTATTATTATTATAACAAAATATGTAAAATATACTACAAAATATGTAATACAAAGTGTTGATATTGTGTTAAGTTTCTCATGATTCGTCACGATCACAATTTTGAGGAATTCAGATAAAAAAAGTTTTAATTCCATAAAACTCCGGTCTCTGCTTATCATACAGGAAGACAACTCCCGCGTAGGGCATCCCGCGGCGTTTGTTCTGAACGGTTGCGATTCTGCAGTTACTTCCTCCGTCACGACTACCATCCACTGTCTCACATCTGGCGGGGAACTCCGTGAGCAGAACGACTTTTCTGACCCAAAAAAACGTACACACCACTTTCCGCGTCCACAAATTCTCCTTGAATTTGATCTTGATCGAATTTCCGGTGCGACCCCAACAGATTGACTGCTGTTTGTTTTCTGGGAATGCAACCTACGTTTCAATCCCGCGACAATCCGATCTAAAAACTCAGCATCCTGGTACCATTCCAGAAAGGTCAGTGTTGAAGTGCGCATGCTTTTTATTCGGTGTTCAGAGGTCAGTTGCTTCATTACCATCTCGCTTTCTTAAACAATAGATCGTTCGTGACATTTCGTACAATAAGAAACGGAAATTGCTACTGAGTTCCGAAATCGTGTTCTCCACGAAGCGCTGCTGCACTTGCTCCACAGAATCGTCCGTTACGATGCAAGGCCGCCCACAGCGCTCTACGTCATTTACAAGTAGGTACCATAACCGAGTAAGTACCATTCATCATGCTGCGCCTCATTCATTCGCAAGCTCCGGGGTGAAATTAGATTCACCACCTTCATCCGCTACAATGGTGCCAGTGTGAGTAATCAGTCAATGCCGCCTGGCGCATGTGATTGCCACGCACGTACGTGCACTAGCTATTCCAAATATATGGCATGCTGTCTGTTAGCCGCAAGGCAAACTTTGTTTCTGCATGCGGTTCTTAAAAGAACCCTTTAACGATACCAATGATTCGAGGTTCATTGGCAGCAAAATCGTTAGAATCGTATGGTCCTGAGCAACCTTAGTCCGCCGCTCGCTGGCTCTGTGACATAAGGCTATTAAACACATAACAAACAATGCGAAAGAAACGTTTTGGAATCAACGTAACTGAGAAGTGAATCGTTACATTTCACGATCGACTAGATTATGTTCGAGGTGCATTAAAAGAGCTCATTCGTTGAGAGCAAGGGGGGCGGTGAATTTTTCAAGGGCAAAATATCCTTAATGTTAAATGATACGTTTGGGGCATGTAAAAATACTCTGGCAGGTGCGTGAAAAAATTAAATCCTCCTGCCATTTCCACCTTAATGATACTCAATAGCTGACGCCGAGAACGAAGCAAGTAGTGGAGAATTATGACTGAGACAATTATTCTCAGTCTGGAGGCAAAAGTTCATGGGTTATAAATACTATTAAATAAATACTAGTTAATGTCAAAATTCGACAATCCTCAACAGTACAGTCTATGTCGACGATGTGTCAATTGGAAAGTTTCCAAAACCAAGTAATACCCTTTCAAAATATCTAAATCTAAATTTACAATTAATTATATTGTGTTCATGAAATCAGAGCGTTCACAACCCAGCCTCTTTGCAGTGGAATATTCACCGCTGCGCTGACCTTTCAGAGATAGATCATTATAATGCGATTGCAATATTTGTTTTGTCTTACTTTCTCCTAATGTGAATCGACAACTGCATGAGGTGGGAAAATGAAACACTTTTAAATGCATTAAACACCTGCGCTAGAGAGGAACGAGAGAGGTACCTTCCAAAGAGAGCGGCTCTCTCGCCATAGCAACGAGCCTGGCGACAGTGCGACGGTGCGTGGAGATGGCCAGGATCTTGTGTCCCGACACGAGGAAAGCCCCCGACACGGACAGGCACTGCGTCAGCGCTGGGATGTCGTTCGTCGACAGCCGCAACTGCAACCAACACACACGCATACACACCCTTGCCAGTCGCTGTCCACTGGATTTATTGAACTTAAAAACGAGTTCCTTCAAAATATTTCTTCTTTGGCAGGTTTCCGTCTTATAGAGATTGCCAAAAATTCACCATTTAACTTTGATGAACAGTGTTTTTTATATAATTCTGTTAATGAAACAAAATAAAGAAAATAAAACATAATTTATCTATAAAATATTTCAAAAAATTTTAAAAAATCAATGTCGAAACAAAGGGGAAACCAGTGTCTATAAATTGCCTTTGCTAAGAATAGTCGTTTTGACACACCAGCACTCAGCTTTCCTACCTTATAATGCGAGCGTTTAGTAAATTTTGTGGTCTACACCACAACACTACGGCTCCTACACTAGGATGACAATACAGCCTTTCCGGAATTCCATCGTCAGCTTAAGGAAACGTAGTGACGCTGTTGGGAATTGAAGGGGTGCGGACGACGAACATGAAGGGTTCGGAACTACAGCGACAAAGTCGCGCTTCACACCAAAGCGCGTGAAAGTCGCAGCGAAATAGACGTCGAGTTTGCCAAACATTCCCTGTCAGCGGGTTTAGGAAGAAAAACTCATCATTCGCTCTGTTGTCTCAAGACAAGACCCTTCGCACTATGCTATTCCAAGAAGAGTGCCGGAAATTTAAGAATAAAATTTCCTTCTTAGGCAGGTAATTATCACTTTACGTGCTCTGAAAATCATTCTGTTTCCGCTTTACAAAGTATTCCGACTTACAGAGGTCATTTTCACTGCTAAAATCGGTCGATTTTGAGATATTTTGTCCGGGATGGCAGGTTCCCGTCATACAGGGGTTCAATGTTAGACAAGTTTTACGCTATAAATAAATGAGATAATTCTTAAATACGAAAAATAACTCCACTTAAAAATTATTTTGTTCAATTGGTACGAAAATTGCATGGAGCCGTGAATTTAAAATTAACATCTCTCACTCTTATTTCACGGTTAGGTAATACATTTGCTTGTATACACAGATGCTTCTTGACTTGTAGTCGTACTAGTAGGAATATATTTAGAATACACACCGCAAACATCTTCGAAATGTTTTTTATGTAATCGAATCTTCTAAATAACTTTGAGTAATAGACGCAAATAATAAAAGTGTCGTTTCATTTACGCTGTTCACACTGTTATTTTCCATCCAACTTTTAAATAAACCATTCACATTTTCATAATTCTCGAGATTTTAGTAGAAATAAACTGTCTGTAGCTTTGTAAACTTTGTCGAGAATTTCCGTAGGAACTTCACAATATTCTTCCATTTTGTACGGAAAAACGTGTTAGAGAAGGTGTTAATATGAGTAATTATATATAGCCTAGTCAAATCAACAAAAAAAACGGCGTTCGAAGAAAACAAATCTCGGACTTTTGAAACTTGGTATGGTGGTTTGTTGGTACCTTCTGCAGAATATACTAAAAATCCTGAAGTGTGTGTGTGTGGGGGATCGGTCAGGGCCGGCGCGACAATTTGAAGGTGCTTTTTCGAGGTTTCTTGCATATATCTCCATTATTATTAATCCCAGAGATAAGTATGATCTATACAAAATTAAAGTTGATAAAATTTCATACAAAAACGTTCCTATAAGGTTTTGTTGTAAAATTACCCATTTTAGTGTTATAAGGTTGATAAATTATTTTTGTTTAAAAGGCCCTAATTCGCTCTTACAAAAATTGTTATATGTTCAGAGCACGGAAGTAATTCTATTTTTGTTCAACATATATCAGCAATATGTCTTTGCATATTTTACATAAACAGAACTAGAACATTCTTCATCTTTACAAACCTTATTTTTATATAGTCATTTCAGTATCCGTGGTCATTGGGATTCGAGATGACTTCGGATACAAAAACTGATAATCCATAGTTTATTTGATAAGGATCGTGTACAAATGTTTGGTAAAGAATTGTGTACACTGACAATATACAAATTACATAAAACAATACAAATTAAATAATCACGTTTACCGTAAACATTGAGGGACGACTATACCTGAGAGTGTAAATAACGAACGACACGAACGTCAAAATTTGGAAGGGGATCCTCAATAGGGTTGAGGGGAGCCCCAACATTCCTAAAATCACTAACGACTTCGATAGTTTTGCAATAAGTTATGTTGTTTTTCTAATGAGTGCCTCGGTTGATCGGGACATTTGTACATCTGTTTCTTTACCTACATATCTAGCAAATATATTGACAGTTTCGTTGTTGTTACCGGGAGCGGTAGCTCAGTGCATCAACTGATGTCACTGCAGCGCCTCTGACCGGGAGGTCCTAGGATCGAGTCCTGACGGCGATATGATTTTCGACACTAGCTTGTCAGTTAGGTCGAATTCAGTCGCTGTCTGGAGGAGAATTCTAGCGGCCGGCTGCTCTGATCGGTAGTTTTCCGTGGTTTCTACGATCAACACCAGGCGAATGCCGGAGCAGCACCCTACCAAACGGGCCACGGACCGCGCGCGATCTGTCCTTCCCCTTCCTTGTCCTATCCTCTCCCCTTACACACACACTTACAATAACATGCATTACACTATCACATATCCCGGGGGAGTGGTCGGGAGCTTAGAACTTGTCCCGGCTGGGGCGGTGCCCCGCTAGTGGGAGAGACCTGGTTAGGGGGAAACCCCATTAGCTGACGGTAGGTCGGCGCCGGATCTCGCCATCCAGCGGGGGAAGATTACCGCCATCTCCCGCGAAAAAACATGCATTACACTAACGGGACTAATGACCAAAGCAGTTGACGCGCCCGGAAACACGAAAAAATCAGTCAATCAATCAATAAACTAAGCCACTTTCATAGGTTGCAAGCCTTCATTGTTGAGTACAGTAAGTCATTTTTTCTGAACGGTCAGAAGTATTTTCTGCCACTCATCTGCTTTGCAATTTTATTGCGATTGAATAACAACTACAAGAAAAAAATTCACACTAGATTAATAGTTAGTATTTCTTCGTTATAATAGTGTGTTTTGTTTTTTAATGACTGCACAACTGCAAACAAAGTCTTCTGATCTGAGAGACTTTTCCGCAGGCATTTGCACTAATTGAGTATATTGAAAATAATTTTTTGCCCGTGTTTTCCGTCGCAGGCTATTTGTTCGTCGCACTTTCTCTCAGATTGAAGGTGTAATTCCTTCTCAGAATAAACATGTAGATAAGAATCTACAGCATCAAAATAGTTCATAACCTTACTGTCAGTTATATTGTACCCGTCAAAATTAATCGTTGCACTAAAAATTGCAAATTTTCTTCAGAATGAAAGTGACTCCACTCAAAATATTCTCGTACTACTACTCTCGTGGGGTCATTTTTAGCCCCAACATGCGATTCCGACCAAAAATCACAAATGCTCACGAACACTTAACCTGTATAAGGCCTGCCCAATAACCTGTATAAAAAAACGCTGGGATCAAAAATGACACCACGATAGTAGTTCAGAATTAAAAAGAATTTGTTATCCACACACTCCAAAGCGAATAGTTTCGTTGTGCTGGTGATTTTGGTATGATAATGGCATAGGGCGACAATGTGGATAATCATATGACGTTAAACTTTTGCCTTTTCAACAATATTTTCGTAACTGATATAGTATTCTTTCATACATGTTCTTCCCAATTTGATATTAATTGGAACTTTGCGCTGTACGGTGATCTTCCCGACAAAGGAATGGAGATATGTTCAATTTTGTTACATTGTATTTACTCATTGTTTAAAAGTAGAGATAAATGTAACACTACACACCGACAAAATCTCAAATATATGTTTTTAACCTTGCGTTAGTGTCGATGTTGTTCGCTCAGTTTACCTGTGTGTTTGAGTTTGCAATTTCTAGTATTAATCGTTAATATTTACCTTTTCGGCTCATTACTCACTAACAGGATGATAATTTGTTGAATGTTATTGCAGGAATTTTTAAATTTAATTTTTGATCCTTTTATTTTTCTTCCAATATCATTCCCTTCTTTTGTATAAATATACAAAATAGTAATTTGATAAATAATAATGTGCACTAAGAACTGTTCTCACCTGGTTGGCGCATGCAGTCAGACCAATAACGTAAAAGACAAATTCCACCATCAGTTGTATCGGAATTCTCTTGCTCACATTTTCCGGGTTGTCACCTGGCCAGACAGCCACCATTCGCAGCATCCTCTCGCAAGACGCCAAGTAAGGCGCTGCGTTCTCCTTCGATTTTGAGTTCGTCTGCCTCTGGCTTCCGACTTGTACGAGGGTTGTTCCGAAGTTTGATGTCATTTGGATCTGACCAAGGTAAGCTAAAGAAAATAGTTTCTTTACAATTTTTTTTTTTTCGAAAGTATCGTATGTATAATTCACAACACAAATTCTTGAAAAGAACTGTGAAAAAATTCGAAAATATTACTTTTTTGCTTTGTTATAGTAATCAGAATAATACTTATATCTTGTTTCGAGTATCTTTGTTATGTATTATCATTAAATCAAACAAAATATTGAGGACATCTTTATTATAACATGATTGTAATTCGTAGAGGAAGTGTATTATCAGAATGTGGCTTCGTTAGCAGAGTTGCTTAACTACGCTCCGCGAAGTCACGGAAGTTTAGCAACTCTAGAGACCACGAATTCCTGAATGGGTGACAGTATGGAAACCCCTTTTACTAACCGTGACCGAAGGGTTAAAAAGCAATGACTGATTGTGACGTTACGAGACAAAAGGCGAAATTCAACAGAGGTATTTCATGCCTATGTGTACTCTCAATGTCCACAAGATGGCTAAGAGCCGTAGTCGCAAAAAACGCAACATATTGTTAAATATTTGATTTGAAAGAAATGTAAAGACCAGGGAATGTTTAGCACATTCGTTTTAAATATTTAGTAAATGTTTGGTCACTAAAATGGTAAAACGCAATAATCTTTCCCTTTCATAAACAAGATATTTTAATGGTAGTTTAATGTTTGTCTTTGTGGACAGTTTAGTATGAAATTATTGAAATATTGAATTGACCTCATTGTCATCCTTCTTGTTCGATTTTAATGCACATTTGTCTACTTAGCTATGACTTATTTAACTACATACTGCATTACTAATACATAGCTATATCTTGGAAATCTCAACTACAGTACAACTACAAATGCAGCATTCTTATAGTATGCTTTATTTGGAAATAATAGATGCATTTACTGTATATTTCATTCTATAAAAAAGAATGAAGAATTTCTATTACCTTTATCTTCTATTATCTTTACATTTTTCCTGTGCCATCAGAAATTAACCTAATTGCCTCACCCCTCAACTTTTTACGGTCCAGAGATACAAAATACAAAATTACGGTTACTTATGGAAATAAGTATTCATTGTTTTTTGTATAAAACTAAGGGCCGGATGCCCCATCATGATAACCTTCTTTGAATTTGTGTAATCTAGAGGAAAAACAAAGTTTGCGTAAGTTTTTTGTTATATAAACATTTCTTCATTGATGGGCCTATTACATCTAAAACTCTACTCTGGCTAATTCTCGAATTATCTGATTAATATTACATTATTCAAAATGGATGAATAAAATCCGAAGTAGGTACAACGTCGAAGCATGGTCTACAGCCGGATTAATTTGGCATTAGCCAATACGAGGTGGCTAGGATCAGTGAAGTACGATATGGTGACAAGGGTGAGATAAACAGCGATCAGACTGCTAGTAGGGCGTTTCTAAGGCTAGAGAGAGAAGAAATAGTTTTGAGGTTCACTATATCTATCGTAAATTTCTATTTACACGATATTACTAACCTTATTATCTGCCTCGATTAACGCATCGCTACAGAATTCGGAGTTAACAACTAGGCTTCGGCCTTCACGATTATCTTAAAACCATGTTGAGTCTGTGCACTGGACAATCGCCCGTGCACGTTTATGCCAAAATATTTCTGAACATTGTTTCACATTCTGACAATCATCTTATTTTAGGCAACGCCCTGTGATTAATACCATCATTAAACTGCTGAGTTTCGAAACGATCCGTTCAATATCATTAATTCAGATTTATCCACAATGTCTGGCCAAAGTGCAAATTAACCGGATGCTCCTAACATTAGCCTATTTCTAGCTTCAGCCGCGACGTGTACCCTTCATGCCACTTTCTAATGTAATGGATCTTTACAAGTAACGAGAAGTATAAACAAAGTAATTCGTAAACGAAAGTAAATACGATAGCAACAGTGGAGATTGGAACGAGTGCAACGACTTAACATGTAAACAGTAATATAAGAGAATGTGGATGTAAACAACTACGGGCAAAATTAATAATACTGTGACAGATTTAAGTATCATAATAGACACGTGAGTAAGTTCCGTGGGGGGAATCAAAATATTGTAATAAAATGTTTCAACAAGAACCAGGAAATAGATATATGAAACGCGTAACAAGTCACCAATGAGAACTTAGGTAATATTCGAGTTATCGAATGAGATGCCCAATAGAAACGTATTGGTGTGTTAGTTGCACAATATCCTCAAAACATTCGTCAGGCGCACAGCATGTACGAACGGGCAGACGATCCGTAGATCCGGTGATGGCAGGAGGTAGACAGGATGATTCTTCGTTATTGTTGAAGTGAAGTCGGGACTTACAGATTTTACGCGATAGCAGTGAACACGGATGATTGCGTTGTGAATTAGGAAGGAACGTTGAAGTAAAATTATCAGGAAATTTCGAAAATAAATGTGGAAATATGAGTGCGTGTATAAAACACGGACATTTTTGTGTGGATTAAACAGCAAGATGGAATGAAACGAACTGGGAGCGACGATCAAGAGTGCTGCCCTGCTGCAACAGGAAAGTAAACAATGGGGAATTCTGTTCAAAAATGAGATAATGTAGGAAGATCAAGTCTTGTTTAATTTTATGAATTAATTTAATACTTTGAAAGCAGTCAATGGCCATGCATGCATTCAGGGAGGGAAATATAAAAATATAAAAAGAAAAACAACAAATAGGGATTAAGAATAATGTTTTGTTAGTTGTTTTGAGTTTGGATTTTGTTTATCAACTACTATATACTGTACCCATGTACATGTTTGCAGAATGCAATAGCATATGTTATTTTCAAAGTAAGCATCATTATTTCTGAGTATAGAGAGTTTTTCAGATCCCCTTCGGAAATTATAAATAATCGCATAGGTAAAATTGCACTGACGAGATCCTGTATAGGCGGCCTATCGGACCTGCAAAATAAAATTTATAATTTTGGCGTAACTAATGGTAGTAAAGGGGTAAAAGAGGAAAGGCAGTCAGATTGATTTATGATATTCAGTTTTAATATAAATACGTCGAAGTAAGATACAGTTCACTAAATACATATTAAAATCCTGTGAATACAATTTTCAGTGTTTTGAATTTTTCATGATTTTAGGGAGGAGAAATTATCTTACGTGGATTGTGAAATCTGGGTTATAATTAACTGCTACCCCTTCAAATAATCATACATTTGCATCGACATTAATAAATGCATATGCAATACCCGTAATACGCATGACATGCTCAATATTATTGTGATATTTAGAAGAAAAAACAATTTCCTATATATTGTGTAATTTTCCTGAAATTTGATGATTTCGAGGGTGATCATGTTCAAATTATTTTGACTCCCCCCTCTCACTACGAAATACTTCAAAATACGTCTGTTAATCTTTTTGTGCCCAACAAGAACTATTCCGTCCTAATTTTGTTATATTATTTTCAACAATATTTTCGTGCCGATACGAAATTACGGGAACCTTACCCTTGAACTAGAACGAACAATAAAGAATGCAAGATGGAGGAGCATTGAATACCTTTCTTATGTGTAACCTTTTTGGCGGAAGGAAAAGTTCCTTCCGCACGAAACAAGAATTCCTGCAGCAGATGACCGAGGAGGAAATATTTCGGCTTCCTCCGTGGCACGTGCCGACGCTGCTCCTGCCAGGAGACGACGAGGCGGTGGTGCCTCTGGGCGCACAGATGCACGAGCGGAGGTAGGGCACTTGAATGGGGTTACTGGGGAATGCTCCATCTTTCCCCCCTCCCCATCGCTCTCCTCCCGACGCGCAACCGCCGTGTCCCCTGAAGGTCACTTCTAACCACGTCATACAAGACGTGCGTTGTGAGTGGGGAGATTAGTAAAGATTCATAACTAGTAAACGGATTTCCATGTAATTACATGTTTTTACAGGAACTAGATATTTGTATGGAATAATATTTTTTAGAGTTTACAAGATATTCTGAATGAATTAACACCATTTTTTATTTTACATATTTTTTCGTATTTTGGTATAATTACATATTTGTACATATTTTACCTGTTACTTAATATTTCGTTACATTTTAATTTATTTTCACGTCGAAACGAAACATTTCAGATGCGCGTTTGCAATTTATGTTACGGAGCATCTTTCGTAAAATCAAACGTAATGCTGCTGCGCATCTATGACCACCAAATCTTCGCCATGAATTGTCAAACACCTTTCCCTACCCCCCCCCCATCCGCTTACCCCCTCACCCCGCTTACTGCGTACTTGGAGTAAAGGATGAACAGAATTTTATGAACAAAATTCAATTCAACCACGTTCTTGCTAATGTTTCAAATAGCGTTACTCGATTAAAAAATAACAAATATTTTTTTACACAAAAGTGTCTTACCGCGTTATTCGATTTGGGTGGGGGCTATATTGTCTTTAACCCCCTCCCCAGGGATCTATAACTGGCTACATGTACTACTATTCACTTAAACAACAGCTCCTTGTAAACATTGTAATATACTAAGAGCGTATTTTATATTTCGAATAAAATTCTTAATGGTGAATCTTCGATTCATCTTTGTGGTGAAATCCAGTGTACAATTTCTTCTGTAGAGGTAGAACCTACTTTCAGCCACCCCGAATCCTTGTTGAGAACTGATCGGTGATGTTCGGAAAATGTTTGTAGAGAACAATTTTGATCAAAATAATGAATTTTTATTTTACATATTTTCTATTTTTTCTTACATGTTTTGGAAAAAATAATCACATATGTAAATACTTATTTTGTATTTTTTATTACAATAAATGCCGTTCCCTATTCATAACGATTTATTTGACATCTGAGTTTCACGAAACACACGCCAAGTAAAGATTAATTGAATCTATATAGGGCGCAAATGAATCTGTTATTAAGATTTTAAAAAATCGAAGTCATTATTGAATATTAGTGCTCAATCGCTTGTGTTAAAATTATTCTTTTGACAGTCGATTCTTAATATTATTAATTTAATTTTGACCAGCATACAATTTTATCAATTCAAGATCTTCACTTTCAATGGATAAGAAAGATTCTTCGATAATACACATCCTGAATTTTAATAATACCAGGAACTATTTACGGCTCAATCATATGCACTCACATCCTCGTCCCTCTCTCACCACATCCCCTCCCACTCGCATCCCATGTCCGCCCCGCCCTCCCGCCTGCTTCCGGTCTCGTGCCTCACATGCGCCGCAAGTCGTACGTGAGGGAGGCGGCGCCCTGTCATTTGCGCTCTGAAGGCCTGGCCCCCTGTCATTAGCACCCGCTGGGGACCCTGCACATGTGCGCGATGCAGGCGGATTCGATCACCACGCCCCATCCCCTCAAAGGAAGTGACAATGAGCACAGGTTAACCTTTCACTAGGAATCGGAGAACATGTCTGTCTAATTATACGGTGATTTTGTGACGGTGTATCAATATCTACTACTCTAATTACAAATCTCGTTTTGAGATATCAGAAGACCAATGAATTAACAATTTTGTCGAGCAAAGAATTTTTTTTTCGATGCAGTTAATGTAGTATGCAGAATCCTGAAAATGAAAGTGCAATGGTGGGATTACATTTCCGCACAGAACTACATTTTATGAAAATATCCAAAACTGTACAGTCCTACGATTTATCATTTATTCCTATTTAGGTAGTTTTAAGTACAACACTGAAAAAAAGGATACCATAATTCCCAACAAGATTTCAATAGTTACACAAAACCTTCGTATGCGAAACAGAGACCTTGGTGCTTTACTCCCTTTCCTAATTACAACAGCATCTAAGATTGCTGACCTTGATAGACCAACCTTGATGGACCAACCGGCCTGTGATTTCTGAGAGGTTGATGTTGCTTCATAAACGGACCTGTCGGCCTTATCAAGCCTAATCATGTTGCAAAGCACTAGGTGGCCAAAACAGCCAGGTACCTTGTCAGATTAATTACGTATTGAAGAAAATATACATTGAAAAACATTCAACATCTGTTAAACACACACACACACACATGTATGTGTGTGTATATATATATATATATATATATATATATATATATATATATATATATATATATATACACACACATACAGTGGATCCACTCTGAACCAAAGTTTTGTACCTCAATAAAGTAGTGTGGAAATGATATCCGCTCGAACATTTTAAAATCGTTCAAATGCTTCGCGCTGAAAATCAACGCTCCACGGCTCGGTTCCGCTCGACTATTTTCGCATACTTCCGTGGCTCCGCATTCGCTGTCCCGAGACACAAGTTCTGATATTAGCCGAGGGTCAGCGGAGGGTCAAGCGGAAGCGCGTGGGCACGCCAACGGCACGCCGCCGCGAGGACATAACTGCGAGGACAGGCCTGCGAGGACATAACTATTCAGTTCATTTTGGAAGGACTACGAGAGTGACTGGCCCTTCAGGAATATTTCTTCGAAGTGGCGAAAAGCGCATCGTTGTGAAAGTTTTCAATTTGTTATTGTAGAAAAATACGTCGTTGGCAAAGCAAATCGTTGAACGTACTATGAGTTCACTGGTAAGTACCGTATTGAAACTTATCGTGCTGCATCAGTGTGGATTATAATCTAAAAGGATATTGGTGGATATCTTTTAATAGGTGCCAGACTACAGAGTCTAAAATACCTCTTTGAAGTGAAAATCTTATTTCATTGGAAGTAAACGGGCGAATGAAGTTCGAAAGAAAATGATACCTTCATTTACACCGCCTTTTTTTGAAATCAAACAAGAATTGTCAACCAAGATTAAAAGAGAATGGTGGAATGGAATTGCAACTTTTAGGTACGTATATATTTCTATCATGAGTTGTAATAATAGAAAGGCATATATTAGTTTGTGTGCATTTCTATAACCTACAAAACTTGGCCATTAATCCAGCTCAAAGTTATTTTAATGTAAATTGTAAAATTCCTCTAAAAGCTTATGTCAAACAAGATAAACAATTATTTCGTTTTACATAATCGGTTTGAATCCTTTCAATTCAAATTCTAATGTTCTTAAGTGGATATAGAATTCAATTACTTCCAAACTCATTATTTACCTATTAAAAAAGTTTAAGTTATTTGATTAGTTTTTAATACTCGATTAAGCATTGCAAATTCGTATTAAAATGTAAAGAAATAATATTTATTATGTTGCCAATTCATTGAAATAATTTTAATAGTCTTGAAGTGTCATTAATGGCAATTAGAAATTGTAGAATTAATTGTGTAGTATTCCTATATGTTATAAGTGTACAGAATTTTGATTAGTGTATTTAAATTGAGACTAAAGCCTATCATGTTCTGTAAATAATTGAACAAAATAATAATGCATTCCTAAAAAACTGCTGTAAAACACTTTCTATTTTTTTTATTTTTTAATAATTATCACTTCAATTATATTTTCAAATACTATTGTATTAATTTTATTTTTCTGGTAGTTTTGGCACAGGTGATGGAAATTGGTCATTGAAACAGGTGATGGTTCATCGATGCAGATATTCATGGATATTGTTAATTCTAAATGGCTATTGCATTCTATAACAAGATCATGAAGATGTATTTGAAGGTGATGCCAATATACATTTTGCTAATTTTGCAAGCATCATGGACTTTTGTGATTTCATTCGTATTTAACATTCACAAAATGTGTATACATTAATGGTTCAATTATTTTAGTGTGTATCATTTTTGACCAGGCAAGTTATTTTAAAATTCTCATTAGATAATATAACTTGTATTATAATTTCGTTATAGTTTCAATGTGTACTATTTAGTAGTGCTCTCAGAATGACTACAAATGAGTATGAGTAATATAAAAAATTCACATTCCCACTAGAAAAGTGTCATTAACTTCAAAATGCTGGTTTTTCAGGACATTGTTTTACAACTAGAGTTCTGAATCAAGTTCATGGAGTGTGACAATTTGTAATTTTCTTTTGAAAGATTATTAATTTTTACTTTGGTTTCTAAGGAAAAAAGGTTTCAAGTTTTTCATAATTTAGGGTTCTCCACAGTGTGCTGTTTGTGGCAAATAGTAAGGATAACACTGCATTCTCAAACATGCAATGATTTTGGCTATTATTCATCTTCAAAATTGCCAGAGAAAAATATCTCAGATTGTGTTAATGATTCTTGGGCAAAGAAATGTCATTACTGTTGTAATAGTGTTGACCTTGATAATTTTCTGAAACATTTCCCTTGCCAAGTGAATAAAATACTTTCCTCTTGAAATAAAACAATTCAATATTACTAGACATGATTCTCGTGCCCTTTAAAATGCTAAAACCTGCATACATATGCCAAATAAAATTTGACAAAACATGCACAATCAAATTTTAGCTTGGTATTTTTTTCATTGTCATTTGAAACAGGAACACTAAACAATTTTTCAAAATTTTACTCAGTCAAATTCATCCTTTTGTGAAAAATGAATCTTTTTGAACATTCTACTACACCACCAGATGTAATTGGAGCATATTTGTAAGATGAAATCTGAGCCAATGTCAGATCAAATTCTGCATTTTCTGCTCTTCAATCACAATTTCTTTTTCTTTAAATTTCATAGAAATTTTAAATTGAATTTGAATTTATTGGTTTTTATAATTTTTCCTCAGCAGTCACACTGGCATGTCCAAACACAAATTTCAAAGACATTGTAATATCTTCAACAATATTTAATGACTTCAATAGAGGTAATCCTGCTGTTTTCAATTTCTGAATTTAATTAAATATGCATTTTTATTTTATTTTTTATATACATGGTTTTATAACATATTTTATTTGATTTTTTTGCATGCAAGCAGACTGAGTCTGCACCTAATTATTTTCCCTTCCATTGTATCACTGTCAGTTACCAGTGATACTGAGTAGTGATCTATGTGTGTGTGAAATTAATCAATAGTATTCAAAGAATATAATCCTAAATTTTGAAGCAATCCAGAAAAGTATGCATTTAAAAAATAACTTGCCAAATTTAAAAGTCACTTCAGAACTGGTTATTAATTTGCTAAGAAAACTTATTATTTGACTCATCCAAAAAAATGAAGGCCAATCATTTCGTCCCACGCTAAAGTGATGAGTCTTCTCCCACCTTACACAATACTAAAATTATGATTTATCCCGACCTCTCACTATATTTATTCGCTGTTATTGAGTGCACTTTCTTCTCTATAATTTTTTATTGTTGCATTCAGGTGATAATAACAATAGTTATGACATTAACTTGTTGGGAGTGTAGGATTTGTAAATGCAGACCAATGAGCTTATTCATTGTCAAATGGGCAACGAGGTTTCTAAGCAATGAGATTGATTCAAATTGCAGACACAGCACGTAAATCAATCCTGGGCAATACATTTTAATTCCACTTTTTAAATTAATTTAACTAATTTTATTTTATTTTATAGATTGTGTGTACATTTAGATTACAGAAATTGAAATAACAGAAGTACAAAATATAAATTTGATTTATGTTGGTGATTTCTTCCATATACTTTTTTGATTTTAACAGTATGTAAACTATTTATGAATTCATTGTAATTGTAAACTAAGTGTTAATTTTATGTAGATGAATTTTGTGCTAGTGAATGCACGAACCGTAAGTATAATGAAGGGACTAATAGAATTGAACTTTTAATAACCAAAATTAATATAAACATAAAACAAGAATATTAAATTTGTAAAATGAAAGGTTAAAAGAAATAAACAACAAATACATTCGAAAATAATTTTCAGCTACATATTTAGCCATAATTTAAATAAATCTTGGCGTTTTTATAAAATAAATGTGAATTAAATTTGTTTCTTGGGGATCAGTAATAAAAGTTGCTATTTAAATGTACTTGTGAAACAGTTTTAAAATAGTTTTGAAACAGTTATAAAACGTTTTTAAAATAATTTTGTAACAGTTATAAAATATTTTTGAAATAATTACTAATGACTGTAAACATGTTATTAGTCTCCTTGTGTATTTAATCCACCTGATCACATAAATGATTAAGTGGTACATCAATGTTTCATTATCATTTGTTAGCTATTAAGTTTGTGTCAATATATTTCATTCTATTGTGAGTTATGTTATATTTTACACAAATTTTACTTTACTAAATAAATATTTTAATGTTAAATTCTAATATTTTATTTTTAGGTACATGCTGTTTCAGAATATTCATTATATATATATATATATATATATATATATATATATATATATATATATATATATATATACATACACACCTGATACCTGAATATATAAATGCATAATTTTTATGCAATTATTTCCGTTTTTACGGTGTCTGGTTGTGTAGGTAAATATACAGATCTGTTGTTGGATCAAAAATAATGAATATTCTATTAATAGCAAGTACTACGTATAACCCATCCTATACCCGTCAACGATCAGTAATTGTAACACCAATAAGAAATGCTTCAATATGGCAACACGTACGGCTGGCCCTTCAACCAGTATAGCTGTGCAAGCCAACACGGAAGGCCGGCTCCTTCTATCAGTTTCGCCCGGATGCGTCATGACGGTAGGCTGGATCCTCCAACCTGTGTTGCTCGCTTATGCCGAGCAGATAGCCAACTCTTCCAACAAGGTTGCTTGGACTCGGCAGCTTCTACCCGTGCACTCTGACAAGGTGAATTCAGACGAGTGCAACAAGGGACTCTTTACGATGCAACTTTTCGTTCCAACTATCTCCGTCACGAAACAGCAACAGTGAACCTGGTTGGCCCTATATTATCATGCGTTCCCTTGATACAGTATAATGGATCAGGTATACTGCAACTGTTCTTTTTTCTCCGTGAATGAACAGGGATTTATTTTTCTTTAAAATAGAAATATTCCCAGTGTCCTTCTCATTTAGAAATGTGAAGAAACGCTTCTGAGTGAAAAGTTATAAAAAATAAATTCTCAGAAGTAAAAGAGAGATTACATGCCTTGAGTTCGTATTGAAAGCATAAGTTGAGGGAGCAGGCAGAGGGATTACATGAGAAAGGGTTGATTATTCATGATGAATTAATAGAGACTTATAAAATAGTATGAGGATCGGATGGCTTTGTGTGTTTGAATTTAACTGGATGACACAACTTATAATTTTACTTTCTTGCTACGGAGGACGCTTAAAATGGCGCATGTCTCAATCGTTGAACTCGGAAATTTCTCAATTTGTAAAGATTCCAATTTTCTCGACATTTTCTTACAACTACAAAATTGAAGATAGATAATTTTCCTTAATGAAATGTTATTCAAAGACAGATCTCTAAATATGGTCATGTACATTTTTTAATAGTACGAATAGGTTTTTTCGTAATGTTGCGTGAAACATAAGAAATTTTTACCCTACATAGTGTACACTATACTGCGACCCACGCGTCGGTTTCAAGCCGTAAGGCCAGCACCCGACCTGAGACGTCTTGTGGGTGGCGAACAGAATTCGCCCGATGGTCAGCTAGCTCAGTAAGACGTCCCAGTGTGGACACAAATAATAAAAAAAAAGAAGAATAGGGGGGTCAGGGTCGTGAAGAACGTTTTGGATTGGATGCAAATTACTAAAAACTCGAGTTAGAATCACTTTTCACTTTATTTTAGTATATTCTAGAACATTGCTGCTGTGACAATTACATGAAATGACACTCAAAAAAATCAAATACACAATAACTATGACTGGCTGGAAGAAAAAAACCAGCACACACTAATGACTCGATACACAACTTCTTACTCTCATTTATAACACAAATTTTCGCTGAACACACTCAGCAATACTGAGAATCGTTAAAAAATATTACTTTATACAAAAGAGAACAAATTGAGAATCAAAGCTAGTAATTCTGAATTAACACTGCTTTAAAATGAAATACTCTCTCTCTCTCTCTCTCTCTCTCTCTCTCTCTCTCTCTCTCTCTCTCTCTCTCTCAAAATTCAGAGAATAATTAATATTGTAATTCGTCTCTTACACAGACTCTTATTCACTAATTTACAATTTTTACATTTTCGAATTCTTTTAAAAGAAAAGATTGATTCTGTCCTCACGTGCTAGAAATAGGAAACAAATGTACTTTTACTTTCTTTATCTTTAAGTATAGCAAATATGTTACTCTCCCCTCTTTCTACGTAAAGAATTCAGAAGAAGCTTTCTGTTTAAAATGAATTACTCCTTTCAATATAAAAACAGTTCATTTGGCACGACCTTACTTTTATTCTTCTCGGCCGCGTCGCGAAATCCACTGCGCTTTCTTCTACCCTTTCCTCGGTGTTGTTGGTGGCCTTGGAGCGTCGGAGCTTGGGTTGAAATTCAGTCGCCCACCAGAAACGCGTTCTCCGTCTCGTACAATGTTTATATTCTTTCGTACTCTCATATAAATTTTAATTGACTTCCAATTATGACTTAATAACCAATTGGATATTCAGAATGTTGAATTGAATCCAGAGATAAACCTACGAGCACAAAATTTGAGAGAGCAAATAATAAAACTGGAAAGAAAAAATGAATGCAACTATTAATTTACTGCCACATGTTCAAAAACTCCACTCCATTCATTCTCCTATTATAAATGCACGTCTCTTATCATCTTTCTTTCGAGATTACGTTCAAATTAATTTATAATGGGATATTTACCTCTTCTTATCTTCCTGAAGAGTTTTATAAAAGATGCCAATCTGAAGTCCGCTGCAATATGAATCCCTGGCGTGTCGTTGTCGTTACGTCTGCACAGTTCAGCTGTTAACCTCAGAAAAGAACTTTTTCTTTCGTCTGACTACCGGTCTCGCACGATCTATTGTGGCGATCTCTGTTGACCTAACTTTCAGTTAGCATTCTTTCGTATTCTTCCGCGTTGGCGCGCGTTCGAACTGCTTATTTCTCTCGCTCTCTTATGTTTCATGTGACACGTTTTCGAAGCATAAGAAAACGGACGGGCACAATACATCTTATGCTGTTGTTAAATCAATAGTTTTCTCGCATTTTAATGAAATTTACGTTTCGTCGATTGTTCCTTATTTGCGTTTCCTCAATAGTTGGGTTACAGCAGGGGCAGAAGGAGTGATATGGTTGGCCTATTTTAACAATTTCAATCGTTGGTGAAAAATACTGACATGTTTAAAATACCTAATTATGTGGCTTCTATTCTATCGGTAACTGGATGTCAACTATGGAACGTCTACAATCTTCGGAGTTAAATTCTTTGACCCGGTGAGTAAGCTGTACGTCAAAAACACTTACTTTTAAAGGAGCAAAAAACAAATTTAAACTAATACTATAAATAAAGGATAAATGATATTCAAACAAAACCTTCACTAAAATAGTTTTGTTTGAATATCACCTTCGTTTTAATGTCATTAATCCCTGATTTAATTCATTGAAACGTTGTTTTTTGTTCTCCTGTTTAAGACTTTGTCATTGGGATCAAAGAATTAGAACTGGAAAAAGTAAGCTAACTATTTACGAATTTTTAACGTTGGGTGTTTTTTGTATTACGTCCTTAATCCTCCTCTACCGAGGATCTCCAGGGAGCAGAACTTCTGTTTATCACACGTGTCACGCAGCTTATTATGAACCACCTGAGACTCTTACAAACATGTGCAGTAAACCCTGCGCGCCGGGGGAGAAATAAACGATGCAACTTTTACTCCAACCGCGCTACATAGGCGCGTTACATTTTTTGTCGCTTTTTACTCTCGGCTAATTTGTAGCTGAACTTTATACTCTCTCTTGTTTACAGATTCTCGGAAACCACAATTATGGTGCAATGGTTTTCAATATTATTATTTTCACATGCATGAAATGAGAATAGATTTTAGGTTTATCAACTAAATTATTCTGATAAAATGCAGTTCTTTTTATATTTGGTAACCATTCTAATGTTTTATTAAAATGTTGCTTCATTTTTTCATCGCTCTGCTTGTTAACAGAATGTGTTTTTCCAAGCAATTTGGTTCGTCGATTAGATTTTTCCCAAAATATGTAGGTTACCACTCATTAAAATCGGTCTAACATTTTGATGAACTTATGTAAATCATGTTCTTTGTGGTTTTGATAAACAAAAGTTTGTTTTCTTGCATTACTAGTTTTTAATTTCTTTTATGATGGTATTCACAATATCTATTCATAAGAATTAATTATCTTTAAATATTACATTAAATGAATTTAATTATTTTAAGGTAAGGTAGTCTGTAAATATAAAGTCAAAATGTATTAGTGTAGGTATTAGCTAATTTGATTTGCACGATTGTTGTGTACATAAAATAGTTTGTTGTATGAATTGCGATGTGTGGTGTCTTTCAAATATGGTGTCGGCATGGTATTGCTTAGTGGTGACGTTCAAACACTGTTTCGTTGCAAATAATGCTTTTGTTGAAGTCTCAACTCCTTCTTAGTAACACTTCTCTTTAAGTATCTTCCAACTTCTTGAATTATGATATTCATTATCTTTATTCTGATGAGTTAGATATTGTGGAAAATGATTCAATACAAATATTTTCAAGAAAAAGATATTACTTTTAACAAACTCGGTGGTTCCCTTAGAAATCTTGTGGAAATTTATATGGGTAGGTAAAAAGAAGTAATGTTTCATAATATTTCTTTACTGTGGAAGATTTCTTCTTTTTACCTACCCATCTACTAATTTTAAAACACCAAGCAGACTCAAGCATAAAAGCAATTAGATAAATTTTCTGAGACTCTTATGATTTGTTAGAACTTTACCCTTAACAGATAGTCTATATCCTACATTTATATTTTGAGAGTTGTTGAATAAATTTCAACCTTAGGAACATAAAAAATTCATTGGGTTCCATAATAGTAAAAGACTTGTATCCAGATCATAGAACACCGGATATTACAACGAAGGCATTTTGTTTAAGAATATATAGTGGTTCTTGCTGTAATCAGGAATATGCGTATAAATAGGAATGCGTAGGAATATATATATATATATATATATATATATATATATATATATATATATATATATATATACTGCCACCTCTCTTTCTCTATATATATATCATACCATATTGAGAGAGAGAAAGAGAGAGCGCTGTAGGTCTGTAGTGAGAGATAGGAGGTGAAGATGGTTCCTGAGCCTTCTGTTAGACAACGCTTTGAACACGAGTGTGTGAGTGAGTCAGTGTCTTGAGGAGAAGCGTGATCAGTCGGTGGCGATATCATGTAAACATCGCAGCGTTTCGTCTGTAATTATAAAGTGAAGGGTAATAATAGCGAGTGCCGATATTTTTGTGTGCAGTTGTCTGCTGTTTGAGTACTGTTGTAGCCTGGTGTCTGAACAATTGCGATGCTGTCTGTCTAAGAAGCGTAAATATGAACAGGAGCATCGAGATTTTAATACAAACTGGGAGGAAGAAATTTTTATTGTAGAAAGAAACGATATGCCAATGTGCCTTTTGTGTCAAATAACTTTGTCACAGTTCAATGCCGATAATCTAAACCTCCATCATGACACTAACCACAGTGTTTCAATGAAGAATTTCCTGTTGGTTTTCAGTTAAGGAAAACCAAACTGAAATCACTGAAGGAAAAACTTCATGGTCAGAGTAGTGTTATGTCAACTTTTACCAAGGAAGCAGATTTTACAAATAAAGTTAGCTTCATCTTGGCTATTAATATTGCAAAAGCAAAAACGTCTTACACAGAGGGAGAGTTTATTAAGACATGGTATTAGTTATTTCTGTTTTAGAACTCGAAAATAAGAAAGCGAAGAAACTAATCAACGAAATGCGCGCTGCTAGACACACAATAGAGCGGCGAGTTTCTGTTATTTGTGTGGATATTTTGAATAATTTACAAAAAATTTCAGCGAGTGCTCAGCTGTTAGTTTGGCTCTGGATGAGTCCACTGATATCAAAGATAAACCACACCTAGCCACATTTGTGAAGCACGTGTCAAAGGACTTCCAGGTGGAAGAAGAACTCTTAGACTTGGTTACATTGAAGGATACTTCTCGTGGTTGTGACATTAAAGAAGCCCTGAATGGTGTATTACAGAAAATCTCACTGCTATCGGTAATATTGTGAGCATTGCTACCGATGGTTAACCATCTACGACTGGCACAAAACAAGGGCTTATTGGGCTCTTAAATATTGACACATCATTTCCTGAGTTCTTTCCTTTACATAGAATTATTCACAGAGAATATTTAGCAGGAAAATATTTTCAATACCCGCATAATATGCAAGTAGATCTAAAAATTGTAAAGTGTATTCACTCAAGTGCCAAAACACACCGATGTATCTTAGTACGCTTAGTGAGATAGCAATCAGTAAGCAAAGTTTTGGCAGATTGTTTTAATTACTTCACCCAATTAAACAGTTTATGGAATAAAAAGGAAAATCTTTCCCTGAACTTAATGACCCCCAGTGGTTGTTGATTTTTTTTTTCAGATATGGTCCAGCATTTTAAACATATCTTTACAAGGAAGAGAAAAACTTATTTCTGATTTGGCCCAGACTTTATGTCGTTTTCATAGCAAGATAAAACGTCTTGGGAAAGACCTTCCGATTAAAACATTTGCTCACGTCAAATGTTGAAAGAAAATTACTAAAAGCCTTCATGACGTTCAGGTGGAAACTAATGATTACATGAGAAAAATGTCTGGTCTTGCTGAAGAAATAAATCGTAGATTTAATGATTTGAGATCACTTAAACCATAGTTTTTATTCCTGGAAAATCCTTTTGCTGTTGATGTGGGCGATGGCTGTCCTGTTTCATCACCAATAACAAAGAATATAGTAGCTGCCCAGTTGGAACTACTAGAACTACAAAAGGACGAAGGTCTACAAGGACTCAAAAGAAGTAGCGTTTCTACCAAGGAATTTTGAAACAATGTTCCTGAAGAAAAATTACCACTGACAAAATTGTGCTAAGAGATTTATCACGAAATTTGGCACTACTTAAGTGTGTGAATCACTATACTCAACGCTTAAATTCATTAAATCTAAATATAGATCTGAACTGGTGAACATTTGAGTGAACGTTTGCGAACTGAGCTTATCAATTATCAGCTAGATTCCAAAAACTAATACAATAAATGAACACTCGAAAAAGCACTTCTCAAAAGTAAAATTGCATTCCATCATGTGTTCCTGAATAATAACGTTCTGTGTAGTGATGAAAATAAATGTCGCTTCATTTGTTGTAAAATGCAAAATGTGTCTTAATTTTATAAACCATTTTATAAATAATCTTTACAATGTGGTCGAAATATTTCGACTCACAAACCTAAGGTTATTGGCCGCTTCGAATATTTGCGGCTCGCAAAACTAAGGCTAGTTGCCACCCCTGTTATACCGTATGGTATACTAGTAGTATAGCATCCACTTCCAGAAAAAGCTGGCAGATACAGAGGGGCGTCTAAACTGAGAAGTCCTATTCTAATAACTCATATTTTCAATAGGAGATTCGGATGATAGTAATAATAATAATAATAATAATAATAATAATAATAATAATAATAATAATAATAATAATAATAATACATTTTATTCATTTTCACGTAAGTTAACAAATGCAGCAGATACACTCCAATGCGAGTAAATAAATGCTTGTACACGGATACAGTCCAAGTATGCAAAGACAACACTGTTTATAAACTACATTCGATATGAAGTTGAAACAAAAGATTTAGGATACTGTGTCACAAATTCTTACCATTGTCAGAAAGAGGAACAGTGTCACAATAGATAATGCACGTATGAGTAAATGGTTTATTTGATGCAGGAGTCATGGGACGCCGTTTATAATACTGTCGATACAAATGACAAATATAGATGTTTTTTTTTCAATGCTTTCATTTTAACATTTGCTTTCCTCCTCAAAAAAGAAAATTAAATATTTCACGGAAAAGCAATGCTTGGATAACACAAGGTATTAGGACATAACAAAAAAACAAACGAATTCTTTCTTTCATTTCTAAACGTCATAACGTATCTCAGGATTTCCTCCCCTACTTTAAAAAATACAAATCATTGTTAAGAAAAGTCATAAGAAATGCTAAAATCATGAAACACGATCAGGATATTTTGAACTAAAATAACAAAATAAAAGCAATATACTATTATAAAAAATACGACCAAATCAACTAGGAACCTTGTAGAGAATGTTGTTTTAAAATATAAATATAGAAATGTGACCGACCCGGCAATAATGGCTCGTCTCTTTAACCTATACTTTTCGAGAATTGCTGCCGATCTCACTAAGGGTCTTCAGTCACAAAATTCTGTCAGACATTTCCCCCAAAATTTTAGACACGATGTTTCGTTTCTGAAACTTCTTCCTATGAAATTCTCAAAATAATCGGTAAACTAAAAAATAAATATTCGTCCGGTTTAGAAGAATTTCCGGATTGTTTGATAAAGACTTGTGCGCCTGCCATTATACACCCGTTAACTCACATATTTAATGCATCCTTCCGCACCGGAACTTTTCCAGATATTTTAAAAACAGGTAAGATTAATCCGCTTTTCAAAAAAGGCAACAAAAATGAAATTCAAAATTATCCGCCTATTTCTCTTCTGTCAGTTTCTCAAAAATAATAGAGAGTACAATTGGGAAGCTTTCTCAGAAAACACAACGCTCAGAAAACACAATTCAAATTGACAACATGGATTTAGGAAATGAAAATCTACGGAAATAGCCATATTTTTTTTTCTTAAAGATGTCGCCTCATCATTGGATCACAACGAAGCACCTCTTGGATTTTTAGATCTTTCTAAAGCTTTTGACGTCATTGATCATGACATTTTACTTTCAAAAATTACCTTTATATGAAATCCATGGTATCATAAACATCGATCTCAGATAGTACAAATACATTATTGGAATGACGGAACATTATGTACACAACTTTTCGACTCTTTGCCCATTGCACGTGGCTCAGGGATCAATTTTAGGCTCTATTCCCTTCCTACTTTACGTCAATGATATGCCCTCGACGACTCGAAGAACAGTTCTCTTTGTGGATGATACGAACATTCTTTGCAATAAAGAAACCGCAAATAGTACAATATCAGATTTTCAAATTGTTTTCGTAATAAGAAATTAATAGTAAATGTAAAGAAAACTGTTTTTAATACAGTTTTCCATTTCAAATAAACAATTCTGTACTTGTTTAAAAATGAACGGTGTGTCATTGACTGATGTTAAGACAACAACATTTTTAGATCTCTCAATTTAGCTCAAATGGAGCATCAATTTAAATGAATTGAACACAAAATTACGTTAATTATGATACGCATTGAGAATTCTTTCAAATTCAGTCAGCCTTCATACTGCTTGTGTGTATTTCGCAAATGTTCATTCCCGCCTGAGGTGTGGCATAATATTCTGGGGAAACGCATCTTATAGCTCCCAGACTTTTAGATTACAAAAAAGAATCCTACAAATAATAACCAAATCCCACCCACGTGATCCTTGTAAGTCTCTCTTTATTAATCTAGGAATTTTACCATTATCTTGTCTGTTAATTTTCGAATCAGTGTTTTTTTGTCAAAAATGACTTGCTTAAGTACGGGAATATATTTTCAGAAAACGCCGATGTCTATAACTGTAACCCTCAACGTAGTAATCATATTCAGCAGATGATATTATCAATAGTTCATTACAAAAATTTCACATAGAATACATGTACATATTTTACCACACTGCGAGATGACATTAAATGATTAAATTAGATAAAAAAGTTTAAATTCCAAGTAAAATCGTTTCTGCTGCATAACTGTTTCTATACCATTAGAGACTATACTGAGCATCAAAAGGAAAGTAACTTTAATTTTAACAGTGATATTTAATGTATTATTATCCATTTGGACTGTATAATTCTAAACAACCTGTAACAAGTATTGTACTGCTTTCTCCGGGTCAATGATTCCCATCTCCATCAGGTTTTCCGTCCAATTTCCCTGATCCTTTGAGCCAATGCTGAGATGGCCCCTTGTTTTGCTTCTGGACATAAATGTAACTTCATTATCTGTGCACGTCTTCTAGAATTCAAAGTATTCAATTATTCAAAGTATCGTTCGTGTTGTCGCGACAAGAAGTATTATTCCTTGACGAAGGACATGATGATGATGATAAGAGCCCAAATTTATTGCTGATTTACCCTTGAAAATAGATTTTTTACATGAGAGGGAATATATTGCTAACAATCCTGCAAAAACGCTCATTTCCTTTCTGTATTCAAAATTTCAGTAGTATATGACTGGGGTAGTGACAGAATTTTGAAAACATGCACAAAATGCACTTCTCCCCATAACTCGTCACACACTTTTTAACTGTTTTTGATATAAAATAAATACATAAATAAATAAATTATCAATACTTTTACAAAAAATAGTTTATTTTATTCAAAAAGGAATTTATTCAAAACATATATTGTTACAAAGAACAAAAACCAGCGCAAAGCATGTCATGATGATACAATTTTAAAGAAATAAATCAGAAATGAAAATATTTATTTTAATTAAATGCTTTGTCGCACGTCATGTTTCTCAGTGTTCGTCTACTTACAGCGTCGCGCACGTAACTTGACACAAAGTGGCGGCCGGTGACCGCGGGCGCCGTTTCGCCACTGACAACGCGCCTCAGTAGCAGCGAGTGGCGGATGGGAACCCGCTTCAAGCGCGCCTAGTGCACTTCTTCATAAGTAGAAACCAGTTTTTTATGTAATTAATTTTTTTTTTTGTCTTTCGACTTACCGTTTTGGAAATTGTAATCTTGGCGAATCGTCGCGCTCCTAAAACAATATCCATTTCTTTTGTTACATTTTTCTATTTTCACTAAATCTTTTTATTTTATTTTTTTAAATATATTACATATTTTTTATGAAAAGTATTTTTTTTAAATCAGCATTTTGCATACATTATTTGTTAAATCTATGTGTAAAAAGTATTACTTACGCCGTATATCGTAAACCTTTAATCTTAATTTCCGAGAATCTTTCGTGATCGCCGACGTGTAAGACTTCGATGAGAACGTTGCAGGCGGGAGTGATTGTTTGCTGGTCGTAGATATCGCCAGATTGTACGATAGGTTCTTTTGTGTCTAGTCTACCAGCTAAACTACGGTCCTGCATAACAATAAATGAAGCTTTTACTAACGGGAAAGTTTTCTGGTGCAAAGTGTGCATCAACTTCTGCTCCACAATGCCAATGCACATCCAACTTGCACTTCAAATGATTTTTAAAACGTTTGTATTTTGTTTTTACTAGATATGTATGTAGAACATATTTTGACGTTTCGTACCTATTTTGCCTATTTTTCCGGCCTCTATTCATTAGGGTAGACACAGGCAGCACGCGTCGCAACGTGAAAGAACAAAATCTATCAGAGTGTTGGCACGTGGGCGGCCCAAATTTAGCGCCGTACTTTGAAATTATCATTTATAACAATTCCTTGGCGCTAATTAACAGCAAAGAGCATGCATTCTAAACGTTCCGCGTTGGACTTATAATATTTTTTTTCGTAAAAACCGCGGGCGGCCTTCAAGAAAGAAAAGCAAGACGTCTTTCGTATGAAACTCTTTGGAAGGACAACGTGCATTGACATGTTGAACTGGTTGCATAGACCCTCGCGAGATCGCACCAGGTACTGGAGATGCACGTATATGTGCTACTATGAATTCAATTATGAAGGGTTGGTATTGCTACCTCAGCTGAGAGTTATTGGCGCGCAAGCTCGCTCCCATTGTTGGGACTTCGAGGAAATACGACTCTATTCATATGACGCCACGAGAGGTAATTGTTGGAGAATTTTTCAGCCGAGCGTTTGCACAAAACATTGCCACATCAGTAAAAAACCGTAGTAATTCACATCTTGGTGGCATTGAAGAAATTAGAATGTTGACTGGTGGTAAGTGGCAGCAGCCTTACAGCTGTTGCAGACTGTGTAAAGAGCGTGTTGTATGGGCGCGCAAAGCTGAAAGTGAGCTGAAAATACATTACGCACGAAATACAACAGAAAATAATCTACTGTTCACCTAAGGAAACAATGACAACAAGGTAACGTCTGAGGCTGAGTTCAGTCCTGTAAGTGTAGTGCATTTTTCAATTGCTTTGTTATGATGTTCCCTCCCTGGAAGGCGAGATATGGCACCCACCCATCCGTCGGCTTGCGGGGTTTCTCTCCAACCAGGTGTCCTCCATCAGCGTTGCACTGCCCCTTCCGGGACAAGCTCTAAGCTTCCAACAGGCCTCCCGGTATGTGTGGCAATGTAGTACATGTAAGTATAAGTGTGTGCAAGTAAATATAGGACAAGGAAGAGGAAGAAATGATCATGCGCGGTCCGTGGTCCATTTGTTATGGTCCTGCTCCGGTATCCGCCTGATGTTGATTAAAGAAACCATGGAAAACTACCGATCAGAGTTGCCGGCCACTAGAATTCTGCTCCAGACAGCGGCTGATTTCGACCTAGCGTAGTAGCTAGAGTCGAAAATACGGCCACCGTTGGAACTTGTACCTTAGTACCTCCCGGTCATCGACACCGCAGTGACTTCAGTTGATGCCCTGAGCCACCTAAGCCGTTCCCATCTATCGTACTGGCCAAATGCTCGTCGGTAGCTGTAAGTGCTCGCGTGCATTCGCGCGAGGGGAAAAAATTTGACGCTTCCAAATTTTTTCACGCTATTTCCTCGTCTTTTTCCTCCAGAACTTATCCATTTACCACGTCAACGGCAAATGTAGACACAAAGAACAGAGCTTACTGATGAAATCTTTGATTGTGGGTTAAGGGAGCTTCAAGTTCTATTGATATTGGCGCGTGGGGATGAGATGGGAAGGTACGACAACGGGTGTTGCTTTGTACAGCGTGCTATTGTAGTATACTCCTGGAAGTGATCAGAAAACCACGGAAACCAGTGATCAGATCATTCGGGCTATGAATGCAATTTCGACAGGCTTCACAAATTTCTGATACCTCGGAATTGCGTTGGACACCTCCCAATCACCGCTATATTCGATGATCATCCAAATACCGATGATGATTCAGACCTTGGTGTTCCATAGTATCTTTTCGCTCTTTATATCTAGTATTGGGTAGAAGACACTTACAGAGGGGAGAATAAGTAGACGTGTTGAATTTATACGATGTCGGGAGATTTTTTAACATCAAATTAACTTTTAAAGTGCTTTGAGGTCAAGGTAATATGGAATTAAGGAAGGAAAGAAGGTTCTTGCGTGCGATCCGTGACCAGTTGTTTAAGATACTCCTCTATCATCTTCCCGGAATTTATCGGATAAAACAACAAAAGACCGTTCAGAGCAGCCGGACCCCGTGATTCTTGCTCGGGCAGAGATCAGTTTCGACACACGTTTATCTGGTGTGAAAAACCCGCTACATCGTAACTCTAACCATGTACAGGAAGGTATTTTTTGATGAGGCCTTTTTTCCCATTGTGAGGATATTTTTCCCACTCTGGACCACAGTGGGGCGCAGCACTGCACTCTGGCGTTGAAGCTGCGGAATCTGGGGTTTACGAGCAGACCCTCGCGGCGGCGAGCTGTAACGAACTGCAGCTGCGCAGTAGGGTATTCGCAGATGGGGCCATTGTTGCCAAATGCCGCAATTTCCGCATTTTCTTTTGTCTATTTAAGGTCCAATCCACAATCCGCGCCGATGGACATAAATTCAGAAATTTTTCTTAAAAGATTTAAAATCAACCATTTATGCCTCTGATATTTTTTCGAATTTTTTCTCTTCTTATTTTATCTACTTATTTGGAATGAAAGAAACGAAAATAATACAAAGCATTGGCTAATTAAATCGTCAAGGTAGTTCAACTTAACTGTGAGGCTTCATGCTCATTTCGGTTTCGTTGCGTTCATGTGTAAATGCCCAATTCCTCATTCCCTCATTCGGCATCTGGCAGCAATGGATGGGGCTCTGCACATGCAATAAAGAAACGGGGTAAGATACCATCTCGGTTAGCACTGCAGGGGTGGACTCGTCGAGTAGCTGCGCCCTTGACTCAGGAGATCGATGTTTCCAGACGCGTCAATTGCTAAGGTCATTTGTTCTGTAAGTGTAGTCCTTGTTTTTGTCGTCAGATTTGGCGGCGGTCTTCCCCAGTTCGATGACGAAATCCGGAGCTGTCCTGCATGTCCGTTTGCGGGGTTTCCCCACTCAGGCATCACTCACCGGTTGGGCACCGCCACACCCGGGACAAGCTCGAAACCCCTAACTGATCTCGCAACATGTGTGGTAATGTAGTCCATGTAAATGAGTGTGTAAGTAAAGGGGTAGTATAGACAAGGGAGAGGAAGGAAATATCTAGTCTGTGGCCTGTTTGTTAGGGAACTGCTCCGGCTTTTTGCCTTGTGTTGATCGGAGAAACCGCGAAAAACTTCCTATCAGAGCACCCGGTCGCTAACCGCTAGAATTTTCCTCTAGATCGTGACTGAATTCGACATAGTGGATTCGTCGTATAGCGTCTCCCTTTACTTGGGAGGGTGTAGCAGGTTTTCGCAACCCAAAGGGCTTCAAGAGCCAGATTCATGACACGTACCATTGTAGAGGGAATGTACGTTTAGTAATCATTCTTTTAAAAAGTAATAAATATAGAAAGTGAATAAAACTTTATAATTCTGTATAATTAGTTCTTACGTCTTCATGGTGTGATATTAGTATCTTCTTTCTTTCACTTAATTTCTTTAAATCTATATTTAACATAATATGTTCCACATATTAGCTCGTTTCTAAATTGTTATCAGTTGATGACGTTATAATGATATTATTTTTAAAATTCATTTAAGAGACAAGTGATTAAGAAATATGAAAATCCAAAAGCACTTATAACTCGTGTAAAATTTCTTAAGTTGGATTATTTCTCGGATATAAAATAAGTATTATGGCACTTTATTAGCGGAACCACATGTACATTTCCATTTATTTAATAGTTTGGTGCACATACAACGATAAATAACAGATTCAATATTTGTGACCTTCAAAAAGCTCATTTCCAATATCATGAAAATCCATTTCCGTATTATATCTGTTTTTGTGCATCAATATCTTAAGATTCTTTTTCCATCACGCTTACAATTAATATGATAAATATTGCGTTGCTCCTATGATAAACGGTATCCGAAAACAGTCGAATGCTATCTTCAACTATAAGAGTGGTTGTTATTAATTTTCTTCCCTGAAAAATTGTTTCGTGAAAATACATGACTTTAGAGGTAAGGTCATTTGTACAAGTGATCACCAGTTAGATTTCCGGCTAATCCGTGTCAGTGACCCTCACATATTCTCGGGGTAAATTGACTTCGGGCTTGTCCTGACCCTGGAGTGATTAGTATATACTAATGACCTGCAACAGCACAGCTGCAAAATCACACAAAATAGTTTTCCAGGTGGTGTGCCTGCGGCGGTGTGCCCGCGGCGGTGTGCCTGCGGCGGTGTGTCTGAGGCGTTGCACTGCTGGGGCGCGCTCCCACAAGGTTCGTCTACGGTAGGGCGCGGATGCAGCGCCTCAGTGGAAGCACAGCACGGAATCTGGCTCGCGTTGGTCAGCCGGAACTCACGTACGGACTGAAAGTCCGTCTGTATAGGACGTAGTCGACTTGCCGAAGGCAGAATTGTTGCTCAATGAGCACCTATGTATACCGACTGCAGCCCCTGCCAAAGACAGCGGGGTTACGTCCAACACTCGAGAGAAACCAGAAGATGGCGCCGGGTCGGGCCGGGCTTGCTTTGTGCGTCGCGAAGACATTCTGTCGCGGAAGAGACGGCGATCGGTCGGAGAGTGTCGTTTTGGAGTAGAGGCTACCGGCCTTTCGGGGGACGCGTTGGCGGCAGCCGGGGTGGTAGGTACATCTTTACAGATGTACCTACAGACACCGCACTTACTAACTAGGCGACACCACCAGGCGACACCGCACTTACTAACGTAAGAAGAGAAAGTATTATAATCGTGCGCTGGAAAACGGCGAATTTTCGACACAAAAACTGTGATTTCAAATTTTCGGTCCTCTGACGGTAAATGTGAAATATAACTTTAAATATTACGGAAAGTAAAACCTGGTCCTGTATGCAAATTTCCGTTGAACAATTTTAAGCCATTTTTAAGAAAATGTCATTTGAGCCTTTTTGAAAATGCTCATTTTCAAGTTCATTTGCACCCTAACCTTATTTCAATATATATTTTTGATGAACAGATTTCATTAAGACAATTTTTTTTATCTTCCTTTTTGTAGTTGTAGGAAGACGAAAAAATTTTAATCAAGGACTTATGTCTTAAGTCGAAGTTAAAATGCTTGATAGAAATTATGAAAAATAGTACAACAGGGTAAACAGTTGTAGAAAGAGAGAGTACAAAAGACAGATACCTTCTAAAAGATTACTTCTATCTCGTAATCCTACGCACGAAATCTCTGTAACATACCCTAGTAATATTGATGACCGCATAGGTGTTAATAGTAAATTCAGTATGTTATTACCAAATGGAACCTTTAGGGAAGAACAGATAACTATTTTTAGAAACAAGAACGGCGTCATTCTTTCAATGGAGGTCGTTACTCTACACATATCTAGTATCGAGGAAGTCGTTCAAAAACCCAATGAGGAGGGAGGTAAAGTACTCATAAAAACCCATTGGATTTTATGAGCACTGTATTGGTTATACCACATGGCTTGTGAGAAGATATCTCTCCATTTCGTTTCCCTATGAGGTCACTTCTAGCATTTGGCCTACATCCAACAGGCTCAGCACTAGGCATTCAACGACGCCACTGCCGATGTAATTTCGCTCGGGAGAAGTGGTCGAGAACTTTCAGCGTTGGCGGTCAGAAAGGATAGAACGACGGAGTCGCTAAATTCCTGGAACGCTCGGAACGCCATTATTGCTAGCCCTACTTCTGAGAACGGAATCGGTCACATATTTGTCATTAGCAGAGACCCCTCTCGTTCCACAGAGGAACAAGAATGTTCTTACAGCTAAAATTTCATACGTGCGAATTTGCTTCTCTAATTTGTTCCGACCAAGTAAATTTTACAACGGAATAGTTTAAAATTTGAATATTTCCATGCCCATTTTTGTTTCCATACAGGGGGTTGGAAAAATAAGGATGGTTGGAATTCTGTAAGAAAATAACCTTCCTCATAATACACTTTTCCCGCATACGTCACACACAAGCCTTGGTAACGCTTTTTACTGTGTTTAAGATAAATTTGGAAAAAACACGGTTTAGTATGATATTTAATTGTATTTTTGTCCGTATGGTCTCGGAATAATGAAACATTTCATTGAATTTAGATCTGTGACCTCTTTATTTCCATTAAATGTAGAAATATTTCTACCAGTTCACAACAAGCCATGATGGAAATTCATGGGTGAGTTCCTCCGAGGCACCGATTTTTGCTCGTTCGGCGCAACAAGAGTTTTCGATATTTTGTGTTCGACATTTTTACCTGGTCGATATTTTTGAAATCATTACAAATTTCTATAATACTTTTCAGATATTCAAAAATTTATTGTTCTTCAGACCAAAGAGATCAAATCAGAAAATTCGTGCGTTACCTGAAGGATTTTTTTACATGACCTTCTTTTACTATTTTACGTCTCCTTATGACTATTTTAATTGAAATAGAAATGTTTTGATCCTTATAAAGGAAACACAATATCAAAGTTGTCAAAACATTTATCTACAAAGAAACAATGACAGACAAAAACAAAACGCTGAACAGAACAATTTCGGGGGCCTAGACGTACGAAAGATACGGCAACCGCACGTATAGCAGGCCTTGATAACAGCTCGGGCGCAAGGGCAGTGCGCAGTGGCACGTAGAACTACCGCGGCAAGGCACTGCTCTCCACTGTTACGGGAGTGCGTGTTTACTGGCCACTTGTCCTGGGAGTGAGAGATAGAAATGCGACATCAACGGCAAAACAGATATACTCAAAATTAAAACCGTAAATTAATGAAACCTTGACCTCAAACCCTCGAGATTATTGAACATTGATGTTGTTAAAACTGGATTAATAACCCTTTAAGTTCACGCGGAGGGGATTTAATGTGAAAGTGGTCTCGTTTATTAATTTGTAATTGAGATTTAACTGAAAAAAGAAATTTAAAAAATTATCAGGTCAGGTAACGAAGCGTGAATTTTCTAATTGGATCCCTGTGGTCTGACGAAGATTAGATTTTTGAATATCTGAAAAGTATTATATAAATTAATGGTTTCAAAAATATCAACCAGGTAAAAATATCAAATACAAAATATCAATGTTAAAAACATCGTTTTCAAAAACATCGATGTTAAATCCATCGATGTTTTTATAAAAACACCTATGTCGCATCCCCAGTAAGAGAGCATTGTGGAAAGAGATGGGCGAGCTATTGTACGTGTCCGACTTCAGCCAGTGAGCTTCAGACACCAGTTTGCGTCAAAATGAGCGGGAATATTGAAGACAGCCAGATACCAAAATTATCATATTGTTATAAGTCATTGAAATAAAAAATATTTCTTCTTTTATTTAAACTTCACCTTCATCGTGTTATTTTGGGTTTTGCTCCGTAAATTTACCGCTGGCGAAAAGATGCGAGTGCTACGTGAGCGCATTGTCGCCGAGGCTATAGCAGGGAGCGCTGCCTGCTATTTTCGCCACACTGCCCAAGATGACCTCATCCCAGTCGAGTACAGGCGAGCGTAAACAAAGACAATACGGTTTAAATGAAGTGCCTACAAGCATGTATAGTGTAAATAGTGTTTAAATGATTTCATGGATTGTGTTTATAAGTGTATTTGTATACTTTGACCAGTGTAAATAATGTAAATAGTGTACAGTGTTAAAGTTGCAACCGCTGTTGAAATGATGTCGTCGATGCATATATAGTGTAAATAATTTTTATATGAGTTCATGTGTAATGTTAAAAGTGTATGTTTTTGTAAGTGTTATATGTGTTTGTATTGCTTACCGTAAATAATGTAAATAATGTTCGTTGTTAGATTAAGTTAGGATGTAAGACAAAGTAGACTTAGATTAGTTTGTAAGTATCTAGTTTGTAAGCTAGGCCATAAGTTAGCTATGTAAATAGAATTTAAGAATAAATATTACTCTGAAAATTGTCACTTTACGACACTCTGAAAATGTTTCTCGATACTCCTCGTTGTCCATGCGGCGAGTGTCAAGTCTCGCTTTTCAAAGAAAGTGCCCGTGTTGTGGTCACGTGGTTCGTGACGCAAACTGGTGGTGCGCAGAACGAGCAAAAATCGGTGCGCCGGTTCCACTCACTCATGTCTTTCCACCGTGTGAGAGAGCATCGGAGCGCGCGAGGTGTCTTGTGTCCATGACTCCCACTCCCCACCCCCTACCAATCCCCCCCACCCACCCGGAGGAACACCGCGCGCCATCCAATGGTCATTGGGCGGGTCGTAAGTCGTGCCCCCCTATCTACCTGGTGGGTCACGGCGCCTCTACAAGAAACGTTAGTTTTTCGAGAATGATGAAACTTGATCTCCTTCTCAGTACATGTTCGGCCTCTCGCAACTACAATCTACTAAAACATACAGGTAATTACAGAAGCAACCATTAGATTTTTCGGTTTAATTAGAATTTGAATTTTATGCGTTACTGTCCTAATGGAATTTCAAATTTCGAATGAGAACTGAATTAATTTATCGCACATTTTCAAACGAAATATTTCTTGGTTTAGGTTGGAGCTGCCCCTTGTCGGAAGTTCTTCACCAGGAGAACTCTTGATATCTTATCTCAACTCTTGAACGATATAGTGGTGAGTTTGTTGAAAAATTGACCATTAATTTGGAATTTAAATATATATGTAACAACTTTGATCAAATCATTAATTTGGGAACAGTAACTTTTATTCACTTATAAACAATACAACATACCTGGTGTAGTGATATGTATAGTAACTGCTTTGTAAATGTATCCCTTTATATTTGTTGCTCATAATTAAACTTTAATTGGGAGATAATATTACAACATAATATTGAATTTAATAAAAGACTGACGATCATGAATACGAATTTATTTTAATAGCGATTTCGAAATCAATTCCATTTCACCCGGGAACTCCATTTGTATCTCATTAAGCTGAAGGAAAATAGTTTTCGAAGTCGCCGAAATAGAGGATCATGAATTGAATAAACTGCACCCATTTAAGGAAATAAGGAATGAAGTATTTTCTATTAAAAATGATGCTTTATTTATTTTCATTGTGTAAAATAAAATAGTCAACTGACCCAGAAATAATAAGAGTAAATTCGAAGTTTTTAGATTGACCTTAAACCCTCACTAATCGGATGAAACCAGAAGGGGTGGAAACTGTAGACCGAGTTAAATGTTATTGTCGTGATTTGCATGTAATATTTATTATTATTCGTCATTTACAGCTATTTCTGTTTCATTCTTCATGCGTTGTACGGTAACATGACAAGGAAATGGCCATTAAACAATGGCAATAGAAGTAATTACGGTTTATGGAGATGGAGGCATTGCGTGAGCACGTGACTTGTGGATTTGTTTCGCTTGTACTTGGGGGGAGGAGGTGGACCCCTCTGGTGAATGTCGTTGTGGTCGATAAGTGGTATTGTACTCAGGGGGGTTCACAGCGCAATGTTTCGCGGTGGATAAACGGTCTGTGAGTGTGTCTGAATGAATTTGGAGCTTGCTCATTCAGCTGGTCGCGGGCGTCACAGGCGCAGGCGAGCGCCGCGATGACGCTAATCCAGGGGCGCGGGCAGACGGTTCGGGCGCCGTGGGAGGTGACGTCACGGGCGGCGAGAGGATTCTGGAAGAGGCAGGGCTCCCTGGGGCAGGTCGGGCTTCCCGCTGAGTGGCGGCGCCCCTCCCCCTCCCCCTCCCGGCTCAACCTCCCCCTGCCCGCTCCCCCTTCCCCTCCCCAACCCTCGCCTTGGCGCGCTATCGACCGCCTTCCGCGGCGCGGAGGGAGCGGCTGTTGCGCGATGGTGGTGGTGGTGATGATGCGATGGCGATGGAGGAAGACGTATCGTCGCCGGAGGTGGTGGTGGCGGCAATGGGAGAGGCGGCGGGTGCGCCCCACGTGACACTATTTTAGGGGTGACACCAATTATGAAATTGTATAGTTCGAATTATATAATTTTAATGATTTATTTTATATATATATATATATGTATATATATATATATACATTAATTTAATAATTGTACAATTAAATCTTATATACTAAGAAAGGAAAGAAAAATAATGTAAAGTAAGACGTGAAACTACAAGCAGTGAACCCCATTTCTTCAGTGGTCCAAGAGTCTCGATTTCGGCGATTACTTTATCTTATCTTATCGTTAATCTTGATAAAATAATATACAAATTATCTCTAATATCGTGCAAATATACTTGCATTTTTCGTAAATAATGTATAAACTATTCAGATATAGGTTGGGGGGGGATTACACCTTTAGTTTTGTCCCGGATGACACCAACGTAAGCTACGCCACTGGGTTTGGCGAAGGTAGACATTGTGGCGAGTGTGGCGTTGTGTAAGCGTTGAAGGACGCGGAGGTAGTGGCTGTAGCAGAGGTGGCAATGGGAGTGGCAGCGAGTTTGACGATGATAGACGAGGCGTTGGCGGAGGTGATGGACGTGACGGTGGCTGTGCAGTAATGGGATTGGGGTCGGGGTCCTCAGCAGTGGCTCTGGCAGTCGGATATGGATGGTAGACAAGAAGATGTCTAAGCGTTGGCGGAGGTGGTGGAGATGGCGATAGCGGTGCGATACTGGGATTGGGTTTCGAATCGTTGGCAGGGGCTGTGGCTTGATTTATTGATTGATTGATTTTTTCGTGTTTCCGGGCGCGTCAACTACTTCGGTCATTAGTCCCGTTAGTGTAGTGCATGCTATTATTTTTCTCGGGAGATGGCAGTGATCTTCCCCCGCTGGATGGCGAGATCCGGCGCCGACCTACCGTCGGCAAGTGGGGTTTCCCTCTAACCAGGACTCTCCCACCAACGGGGCACTGCCCCATTCGGGACAAGCTCTACGCTCCCGACCGGTCTCCCAGTATGTGTGGTAGTGTAGTGCATGTTAGTGTAAGTGCGTGTGTAAAGGGAGAGGATAGGACAAGGAAGAGGAAGGACAGATCGCGCGCGGTCCGTGGCCCGTTTGTTAGGGTACTGCACCGGCATTCGCCTGGTGTTGATCGGAGAAACCACGGAAAACTACCGATCAGAGCAGCCGGCCGCTAGAATTCTCCTCCAGACAGCAGCTGAATTCGACCTAGCTGAAAAGCTAGTGTCAAGAAAAACCTGCCGCCGTCAGGACTCGAACCTAGGACCTCCCGGTTAGAGGCGCTGCAGTGACATCAGTTGATGCACTGAGCTACCGCTACCGGTGGGGCTTTGGCGGAGATGCCAATGAGAGTGGGGGTGGGTATGGCGATGGTGGTGTAAGATGCAGTGGCGGTTGCAAAGTCACAGTGGTGGCGGGGCGCTGGTATTGGCTGGGGCTGTACCCGCGTGGATAGACAGCTGTGGAGGCAGTGGTACTGGCATTGGCATTGGCGACGGTCCTGCAGCTGTGACGTAGGTGGTAGCGGAGACGTGGTCGTAGGTGACAGTGATCGTAGATACTTCTGCCAGTCAAGTGCAGCGACGCGACGGCAGGAGGTATCGGCATCGTTGGAAGCTTTGCAGACCAAAGCTACCGTTTTAAGGGCTCCAGAAGGAAGAAAAATATGTGATGTAAGTCGCCAACGTCTTTACCATTTATTTCGGAATGACAAGGGAGATTATTTGCGGCTTTCGACGGTTCATTTAACTTTGACTCCAAGAATTTGACCATGAGTCGAAATTGACAAGTATTCTAGGATCCAAACGACCGATCTGATTGACATGCTATCAAAAGCTTCTCATCACCCGAATGAATTTAAAAATGTCCGTAGAGATAATGGCAGCTTGGGTTGAATTGTCCACAAGACCTAATCAGTAGAACAACAATGAAAATAAATGTGATACGCATAGTTTGTGCGGCAGCATCTTGTCTCAGTGTATTTTTTCATGTTCTTGTTTCATGCTTTGGTCATCCTTTTGGCACATACAGTTTTCGAGTCGAACAGAACTGAGTTCATTAAAAATAGTGCATTTTCTTACTGATTTAAAATATTTTTCACAATTAATAGCAACATACTACATATTGGATTAATTTTAACATATATTTTGGCAGGTACGATGAAAGATAAAGCCCCCAAAATAGGGGATTATTACAGGTTAGATACAAAAGAAAATTACAATTCTCACATTCCTCTTTTCTTAATTTATTTTCCCGAGTTCGGTATGCTTGCCTTGCAGAGATTTTCAAAGTTACAATTTAATTGTCATTACAGTTGGCCATTCTCACTTGTCTCTTAAGGTAGAGGCAAAACATTAAGAAAAGTGAAGATAAATTTTGGACTCAATTAAAAAAAGTTTACCTGAGGTAAATACTTCTTGAAGTACATTTTTAGTGGTAGTGGATGAGAGTTCGTGATGCGGTGCGTGCCTACACAGACAGAATCGCAACAATGAAGGGAGCTTTCCTTTATCATAATAGTACAACAATGCCCCAATGACTTAATGAGTGTGAAAGTTTGTCAAGAAGACAGTGCCTTCAGATGTGTTACACTGCTGCCAGTTGCAACAAATGATCGCTGATCTGAACTAAATCCATTGTCCGTTGATAGTTCAGGGGTCGTCATGTAAGCCAGATAATTGCTAAAACTATAAAACCTTGACGAAAATGTGCACTTTGTCTTATCTGCAGAAATATACGGCAGTATAATTATCACAAAAATATAGTAAGAACGTTAATGTTTCATCAATCTCATCTTCCTGTTCGCTCTTCTCGTACCTGTGGCTATTCCTTTTCTCTAAAAGTATTTTTTTAATGACCTCTGGAAAGGCAAAACATCTGTATGATATTCGTACCAAAATGAAAAACGATCAATGTTTTAATATCACCGTGTTTAAAGATCCTGGAACTTTATTAAATGTGGCGAGAAGGCTTTGAACCTTGACATTTTCTTTATTCAATTTCCCTGGAAGTCATTAAAGCAGTTTATACCTTAAAGTATTCACGCTAAGTTAAACGACACGTAAAAGTTAAAAATAGTGTTATCACTTTAATACCAGTAAATAACGTCATACATAAAGTTCAAACTCATTTGATATTTATAACAAAACTAATGATACTACAACAGCGCATACTTTATGACATTATTTCTCAATTTCAATTTTCGCAAATTCAGAGAGTTCAATGAAAACGAGCCCTCAGCCATTCTTCTGAGCGTACCTTGTTTTATCCGTTAAAAAATGTGAAGCGGTTTTTGAGAAAAGGTATTTCTATAAATTGCATTAATTTATGGCACAAATTATGCGAAAACTACTTGATTTTTAAAGAATTGCACATTGCCTTTTTTTAAGGGTTGATTTAATAGAACAGATTTTGTTTAAAGCAAAATCTCCATCTTCACTTTTGGAGTTCTGAAATACCAACATTTTGCATTTTTAAAAATTGAGTTTTCCCCGTAAATAACTCTAACACCATTTCTTTTTACCGTGTTTTGGTACATCAGAAGAGAAAATTTAAAGAAAAAATTGGAACCGTTTTTGAGAAAAAAATGTTTTATAAAAATTTAATTCTCTACTTTACAAAAATTACGGGAAAGCTACTCATATTTTCGAAAACTAGTACGTGCCTTTATTTAAAGATATGTATTTAAAGAACAGATTTCATTAAGAAAACAAATCTTCATCATCAATATTGTAGTTGTAGAAGACGCGGATAACAATTTTGAACTTTTGCAATTTTCAAAAAATTAGCGATTTCAACGAAAATACTACACCATTCTCTTAAGGGTCTTTTACACTACCCGACGACAAATATGTTTAGTTCCATTCGCAAAAAAATAAACAAGTAACTTCAATATCTTGTAAAATACAAGTGATAAAATGGAAACGAAATACGTGCATCAATTTGCCCCATTCCCTTATGTACTTCTTTGAAAACTGCATTGCAATAACTTAAAGTCATTCAAAATTATAGAGGTGCTAAAGTTGCGTGACTCATCCTGTATATAGGGACATAATTTATCTACTTTTTCGTCACCAGAGCTCGGCAACAAGAGTTTTTGTACCGAAAATTCGACGTTTTCCGGCGCAAAATTCCAATACTTTCTCTTCCTACGAAGTAAGGGCGAGAAAGTAAAAATGTTCATAGACTCTCTCTTTCTCTCTCTCGGTAGAGTTTAAAGAATAAATTAGTTATGCTTGTCCATTAATAATATAATCCGCCTACACCTATCCGTTAATATTATTTTTCTGTCGAAATAAAGATAAAATATTGACAAAATGCAAAAACCGTTTTTTTCGAACTACAGGTTGAGGATAGCCGAAAAGTGAAGGTGAAAATCATTTTTTGTTTCATTTTTTATTGTTTTGAACCGATTTATCAGAAAGGAAAAGCTTAGCTGTCTAGGGCCATTTTCACTACTTTAGTACTCTGGTACTCTCTTTGTATTATTAGGAAAACGTGGACGAAATAATGTATTCATAATGTGTAGAACTAACGTTGGTGATTCGTAATTTCAAAAATATTGGACAGAAATAATGATTAATATTTACAATGTTCAGTGAGGAGGGAATTTATATTTGTAAGTATTAACTTGCATATCTCAAAAGCTTATATGCCACCGCAAACTTTTAAGGAGCCTCTACGGTAGGCACCCATGAGCTCAGATCTCAGCTTTTCCTCAGCGATGCGTAGCACACTCCACGTTTAATTTAGGAGATTAATCTGTCTGGGCTTTGCACAAGTTGAGTGCTTCAGCCTCAAAGCGGTGCACTTCGGTTGCCTGGAGCTGCTCTTGTTTCGTTAATGAACACGAGTTACAAAATACCGCGCGTGTAGTTGGCTTTTCGTTCCGCGGAATTCGTTCTCCCAGTTCCCCTTGCTCCCCTCGCCAATTTGCCTGGAGTCTTTCGAGCCACATCCTTGCTAAGGGCACTGCGTTAGCGCCTCTGATCTTTATCGATGGTGCTCCGAGGCCTTTCTCTTTCAATTTACTTCTGCTTCTTTTTCGCCTTTTGTTGCTGTCTCGCGCTAGACGTAGGGGCAGGGTGCACGCTGCAGAGTGCCGAAGAGAAAAACTCCTCACAGTTTGTCATTGAGACAGCCCCCTGTGCGCCTCTGCGAATGCATAATGATCCCGTTCCAGCTGTAATTGGCTGGGCGTAATTTAACAGCAGTTTTTTGTTGTTTTTTGTTGTTGTTTTTTTCACCATATAGGAATTTCGACGTTGTGCAATAGTTGTTGTGCTTGTTACAGAGCAAGTTTGAATGTTCAATGTCTTCTTGTTAACTTTCTTTAAATGTGAATTATTGTTTCCTATTCTTGACTCTTTTAACATTCATTGCCCATTATAATAAACTACTTGGAACCTAACTCATTTCATCATTTAAAATGAGTTTTCCTTAACCAAATCTTATTCAAAAACAGTCCTTATTCTCAAAAGAGTGTGTACTGTCGATATCGAGTGCGTAATAGACGCGTATGTTTCCGTGATACTATTCTTGACCCGGTTACGCATTCGCCGTTCAAGAATGTATGGTACTTACTCTAGGAATCTGACCATAGTGCGGTGAGCCAAACTGTGGTCCCGAAAACCAAGGAAAAGTATGCTAGCAGAACATTTCTTGGCCCCAAGGCAATAAAAAAGCTTGTGCAAATGGTGTTACCGTTTCCTATCCTTTAACCCTGCTTACACGCGCCCCAATTCGTCACGCAAGCGATCGCGCGAGCGACATTATAGCTGGAGATAAAATTGTAATTCTTAGCCATTGTAAGTTTCATAACCATTTTCTGAACAAGTCCTCTTTTATTTCAAATTTATTTGAATACTGAAAGTTGTTAAACGTTAACCTATGGCATTTACATGTATCGGATGAAATACGGGGATAAGAGACGTCTATTAAGAAACGAAATGTTTTATTTTTCTTGATAATGTATGAAGATCCACTCAGCAATTGTGAAAATAGTATATTTCTATGGTACACTAAACTCCGTAGAGGTTACGTGCCACCAAAAATAAAAGGGCTGGGAAATGCCTTTAACCCGCGCTTGTACTCGAGGATGAAGTAAGTATTCAGTCCGCGTTCGTAAGGAATTTCTGTAAATGCAGACCTCTGTAAGTAACCAGTTATGTTAAACTATTTAGTATCCATTAAATTCGACACTTAATTTTTTTACGCAATATGGCATAAAGACAATCGTACGTGTAATATTCTGTTTACACCGACTGTGAATGGAATTTATACATATTGAAACGCCAAGCCATGATTCTTATTCTACTGCTTAAGTTTCACTTTCCAATGATTTACTCAGTTTGCGTGAACATCCATAGAACATATTAATGTCACATGATTCAATTACAATTAGAAGTTATTTCCCATTATATTAAACGACAGACATCGTGGAGAATAAAGCGAATGAATAGAACTGACCTCTCCCGGTATAAATAATAGTGCGTAAGTTCACTCTTATGCCGACCTGGATGGCCGAGGTGGCTAAGAGCGAGTACCGACTCAGCGCTTCGGTCCGAAGGGTCGCAGGTTCGAGTCCCGCCTTGGGCATGGCTGTTTGTCCCTTGACTTTGTGTGTGTGTTGTCGCGGAGGGCCTCGCGTTCTCCTGACCCCAGATCAGAGGAGCCCGCAAGTGTTTGTCTAGTGTATGGTCGAATATGCGTCCCTTCGGGACGTAAAGGGCAACCGGCTGTCGGCTGGATGAAAGCCCTAGGGAAAAAAAGTTCACTCTTATATAATGCATCTTCTTCCTATCCTCTGCGCCAATCTTATTTTTACTCTGTACATCTTCCTCCGTTTCCTCCATTCCCTCTTCTGTATCTCTGTCCTGCCCTTCTCCTCTCACATTCCATTCCCTCGTGTTCATTCGCTTCCATGTCTTCCTATTATCCCCTGCTCTTTTTCCTTAATTTTCTACTGGATTGTATCCCTTTATTTTTCCTTCATCTAGCTATATCATCCTCTCCTTCTCCCATCTTCACCTCTTCCACTACATTTCGACATACTCCCTTTCTCACGTTCACTGTCTTCGTCTCCATATTCCCTCTCTTCCGCGCCTCTCTTCTTCGCTACTTGGCCTTCCGCCGTGCGCACATCGCCTCTTAGCGAGGGCCTCTTGGGCCGCGCCCTCCGCCCTCTGACGCCGCGGGCCCATTCATTAGCCACAAGCCGTACGGTCGTTAAGGCGCCCCCCCCCCCAACACTCTCCTTCCTCGCTTGCCACGCTTGCCTCGCCCGCCGAACCCCGCGGAACCCTCCGAAACTCCTGACCCCCCCCCCCGACCCCGCCCTGCCGGACCTGCTTCGGACCTGCCCGACCCGCCTTCGACCCGCTCGCCCGACCTCGCGCCGGCCCCGCTCGCCGGACCCGCTCGCCGGACCCGCCGCCAGACCCGCTCGCCCGACCTGCCTCGCCCGACTGCGGCCGACCTGCCCCGGAACCCACCTCGCGGAACCTGGGGGGCCCGCCCGACCCGCCCCATCGGCGGAACTCGCCCGACCCGCCTCGCCCGACCCGCCTCGCCCGACCCGCCTCGCCCGACCCGCCTCGCCCGACCCACAGAACCCACCTCGCGGAACCCACCAGGACATTCGCCTGATACGGTTTGGAGAAACCACAGAAAACTACCCATTAGAGCAGCAGGCTATTAGAATTCTCTTCCAGACATCGGCTGAATTCGACATTCTAGCTATAAAGCCAGCATTGAAAATCAGCGACCATCAGGACTCGAACCCTAGGATCTTCCGGACAGATTCGCTGCAGGGGCCACTTCGCGTGTCAGCCGTCTATGACGGGATAAAAAGTTGTGCTAGTTCAATTTTCAGGGAACTCGCTGAATATTCAAAAATTGCGGAAAGTGAACATTGCTACAGGATAATATTGAAGATTGAGATGTTTACCTTGAACAAAATCTGTCTAATCTTTAAAATAAGGTCATGTTCATGTTTGGTTTTGAAAAAGCGAGTGGTTTTCTCATATTTTCTCTCTGAAGATAATGCAAAAAAACCATCATTTTCTTAAAAACAGCACAAAATTTCTCCTTCAATTCGTTCGCAGAGATAGAAAAAGGAACACTTAACAGAACTGCACAGATCTCATTTTCGAAGGATTGTAAATTAAGAAACAATGCAAGAAAGTAGGTCCTGTTGTAACACAACTAATTTTTTATGTATGAAGAGTTCTTTACGAATAAAAAAAATCTAGACCTTGCTAGGATGAGATGCATCTGCATGAATTGATATCAAAGGAACAAATTCACTTAAAATAAGTGTTTTTCACTTTAGCACTCGTTCCATTTTCCCAAGTGTGTGAGGTAGGAAACTTGGGCACAAGTCATAGCTCCTGTTTTTTTTTTTACAGAAATGTTATCGGATTCCTCAATTTTATTTGCCGTGTGAAATAAATGCTGTACTAAATTAAGTTCACAAGAAAAGGTGGCTCTGCGAGTGTCTCTATTAGCACTACTATGAGAGCAATGTGAAATCACTTGTCTGACTGCCACCGTGCGACATGTATGTAACCCGTTTAGAGCAGTGCTCATACACGAAGATAACCGTTCTCCACGGGGTAAATGCCCAAGAATGTCTTAGGAATAGTGCCTTTCGATGCCGGACAGTCGCTAAATGGTCAGGAGAGTTTCTGCGAGGACGCGTAGCAACCAGTGACCGGCAACGCATGTGAAGACCTGCGAGTGTGCGGACCGATGCGGTAGTGCGATAATCGAGCATCTGCCTAATTGGGCCTTTAGAACGAGTATGTAATGCTTTTGAGAAGTTGTGAATTCGTTTCTGATAAAATACTTTGGATTATAAAACCATTTTAAATACCTTAATAAATATGATAAACACAATTTTGGTGTGTCTTTAAATGTTCATCCAATTAGTTCATACATGGCCATTGCATTATATTTCCCCTTTGCCACCCGTGCTGGTGGTTCCTTCCTTCCTTCCTTGCTTCCTTCCTTCCTTCTTCCTTCCTTCTTGCATCTCCAGTCACCATTCCCAGTTCTTAGGACTGTGCGATGAAGTGATCCCCTACTTATCTTGAAAAATCTCCTTCTGGTGTCGGAGGTAGGCCAATGTGGAATTATAAATGTTGCTGAGCAACAAAGAAGAAGATGGACTTCTTTGACATTTCAAGAAGACTCACAGAAAGGGTTATCCATTTCCACAATTCCATGGATGTATGGTGCTCAATGTATGGTAAATGCAGACAATCTACAATATAGTATGTTCCAGCCTATGTTGTAGATTCATTTCATGTTAAAGATTCTCAAGCCTAAAAAAAGCCTCGGAGCTAAATTCAAATCGCTTATTTTGTCGCCCGAATGATGCCTTCTTTCTCCGCTAGATGATGAAAGAAGCGTAGCAAACTTTGCGTGGACAGACGGAAGAGTGAGCCTCATGGCCTGACTCTCCCTACGTAAAATAAGGCATTAACTAACATAAAGATATATTGCCACTTCGTGACAAATGTTTCTGTATGAAAATGTATGTTGAGTATGAACATTGATCGACGTCGTCGGAATTAATGCGTGGACCGAAATGTTTTCCATGGCTTCAGTCTTAATCACATCCTCTAAAACATTTCTCGTTCAAGGGAACGGTGTCGAGTTTCATCACATTTCCTTATAGTTACAAAGCTCCAACCGCTGTTTACAGACCAGAGTTGCGAATATCTTCTCGGGTCCCAGAGCTCCCGCCCTCGCCCCCAGGATTATCTATTATCAGCCCATCGCGCGGGGCGCCCCCGTGCTGTCTCACTTGGCACTTCATGAGACAAATGACGGTGCCAACGAGGCGACGAGGGGTGGCTCTGCAGGGGGGGGGCAACGAGGGGGATTAGTGCTGACAGAGAGCGCATGGGGGTACTCCGCATTCCAGAGGAGAGTTGACTTCATTTGCAAAACCGGTCTTCCATACTTGAACATGACATGACGATGTTGGATTTGTTTTATATTGCTATGATTTCGTGAGAGTCTGTTGTAAATCAGCACGCCCAAGAGGAGGTTCCCGAACGGTGAAAAACACGAATATTATTGCAGTAAAGTAATATGTAACATGTATATCATTCAGGGCAGTCAAATGAAAATCCCTCTTTTTAATCTTTCAATTTATTGGTAAAACGTCAGGTACAAAAACATTTCATATTTTGTGAGTTTTTTGTCCTCTCCCTGTTGTGAAATGTTAGTTTCGCCGCGAATTCGAAGCGCATGAATGTTTCGACAAAAAGTATATTGTCATTGAGTGTAATCACTTTTCCACCGCATGATTCACCCCTTTTTACCTGGTGTAGTTGAGGAGCATCTGTTACCGTCATCTATCACCGTTCCAAACATTCCAGTTCATTAGTATTGTGGGTGTAGTCAACATGTGCTTCCCCATTGTGTTTTTATTCTCCAATGAATTTTGGAGGGTTTCATTACATGACGACACGAAAAGCAAATAACACTTCGCTGCTCTTTCTCCTTGCTTATTATCAGTGCTGCTTGTGTATTTTCAATGCAGCCATGCGCTGGTGCATGCATGTTGTGCGACGATCCAGCTCATGACTGATCCATGCTTCATGCTATCAATTTCCAGAAAAATTGAACGTTATTCAGAATTTTTATAAATGTTTTTTAAGTTTTCATCTGATTGCTCCGTGACAAAATGTGTAATGTTTAATATTATTTCAATAAGTCTTAATGATTGGAGTGTAAATTAATAAATTTTATTCTTATTGAACAAACGTATTACCCTTGAATAAATTGTCATGTTTGTTTAGCATTCTTTCATTGCATTTGAAGCGCAGTTATTTTAGTATATTAACTTTTTATGTCTGTTCCGCTGTAGAGAAAACCGTTTATGTTCGGCGATGTCGCCCGCGGTATTTCATCGCTTTTTTCACGAGGAGGGTCTCAATCTGTCAGCTTCCACCTCCGATGAAAAATGCAGCGTCACGCCCGGGCCTCGCTGCGTTAGTCCTCGGTGAGAAGGCCGGGCGTGCATTTCACTGCGCCAAGCGGCGTCGCGCTGGAGCTGACACGCTCCTGGGAGAATATTCCTCCGCGGCGCCTCCATCAGGGGCTGTTTGCCCCGCGCTCCGCCAGACGAAAGGTGCGTGGGAGGGAAGGGGGCGGGGTTTTCCGCCTCGGAGGCGTCGAACAGTCTGCGCCGCCGCCAGCGCTGCCGCTACGCCCCCGCGTTCTCGCCAGCTCCACCACCTCGCTGCGTCGCCATCTCGCCTCGCGGTTGTACTGTCGCGACATCTCGCGTCTTTGTCGTGTGGATCATCACCTTCAGCTGCCGTTGCCGCCTGTGTGCTTTCACAAATCTCTATCTTTCTTACCCTTGTCATCTGCTTTCCCCCAACTCACTTCACCTATTCGCCTTTCTACTTCGTTACTCCGCCCTCCCGTAGTTCTAATTCCCTTCCTCATCACCGTCTCGTAACCGTCGCTTCGTCACCGTCAACCTCTGACATTGCCAATTCATTCCATCACCACTTAATGCTGCCAACACGTCACTTCATCATACAGATCCATCAAACAACTATCTTCCACGTCACCGCTTCATCATCCGACTCCCCAATGCCTAATTCTTCATAATATAAATCAATTACTTACTAATCTCTTCCCTTCACTGTATGAATCCCATGATTTAAAATATATGCATTCCTCCAAAATGTTCAGATCAATGCAATCTTTGTCTGGCGTCATTCCCACCAGCCCTATTCTCGGCTTTATTGCTTGGTCAGTTTGCATCACCTCGGTTCTCAATTCATGTTACCAACCCCTTTTCTGTAGTCTACCTGCTTCTGTCATTGCTACTGACGTGCTCATTTTCACTTTTCCGGTAGCCCCGTAGAGTCGAGGCGCCCCGCCATTCCTACTTCCTTCCGCTTCCCCCCTCCTCCCCGCCCCGCCCCACCCGCCCCCGCTGGCGCTACCCCGCGCGCGCCGCAGCGCCACCGCGGCCGCCGCGCGCACTAGCCGCCAGTCTCGGGCGCCCCGCCCCGCCGCGCAGACGCTGCCAGCGATCGCGCTGCAACGCCCACGCCGGTGCCGCGACGTTCCGGACGCTGGCAGTCGGCTCTCCTCGCTCGCAGATTCGCAGCTCCGCCAGGTAAGCCCTGCGGAACACCCGCTACCCTCGTGCGAGAACGCGCCGCGATTGACGGCCCGCGCCACACGCTGCAAGGCGAGGCCTCACGCCAAGCACGGGGAATTCCCACGCACGAGCATGGCGATCGGCCACGCATGTTTTGTGTCGTAATTTCTCCAAATGTCGCATGCTTACTAAATGTGTTACTGTATTACATTTCTTCTCCGTTCTTTTGCTTCCGGGATAGTGTTCACCGGCGCTTACGAAAGTCTGCGAAGGGTGGGGATGCCCTTGATGTGCATAGCTAAGCGTTGTTTCGATCCGGTGAAGCCATGTGCGGACGCCGATGTGCCGTGCGGGTAATCCCAGGAGCGATTGCTTGTATAACACCACCCTGCGCGGCAGTATTCTTGTTCTTACTGTCAAGAAACAATAACCGAGGGGATCATGTTTCCCCCTTCACACGGCCCCTTCATTCGATTCACCTCATGGCGGTCTAATCAGGATCAGTGCGTGCATGAAAGCAGGGCAGCTACTCGGAGGGGAGCAGAGGGTGGGTATCCGGACACTAGCCGGCTATTCGCGGCGCCCCGCAGGTTTCCAGCGCGGTTCCGGCGCTGGAAGCGGGGGCGGGGCGGGAGGGGTGGCGACGGGGGCGGCGGCGCACGCGGCGGGCTCCCTGCCGCCGCCACCGCCACCGCCGCGGGCGCGCGTCGCCCAGGCAACGGGCGTCGGTCGATAGACGCTCCGCGCCGCCCCCGCACTCGCGTGTCCGCCGCCCCCGCCCCCGCCCCGTCCTGCCCCGCCACTCGTCGCGACGCGCCGCGCCTCAGCCAGCTCAGCCAGCAGCGTCGCTCGAAACCTTTGCCCTTGGAGGAGCCTCGAAATAACACTCGTATTGCACATAGTTCCTACACAATGAATCAACATCCTTATCTTCCTCTTTTTCGGCTAGCCGCGAGGGAAAAATTATAGATGTTCTGAAAATGTATTTGATCATTTTACCTATAATTTTTACGAATGTTTGTAGTTTTCTTTTATTGCTAAAGGTTTACAAATCTGCCCTTGCAATTGCGCTCAAAATAAAAGGCATGTTATTCATACTTAATTCTTATGCAGTATATTAACATCACTGACATCCATTTATTAATCTACGGGCCACAAGGGAAAAAAATAGATGTACTTCAGTGATTATTTCACTCACAATGTTTTCTTAAAATATGTGCTCTCTTCCATTGCTAAAGTTTTTAAATCTATCTCGACTATTTTCAAAAATTCATCTATAAAATTCATGTGCAATTTGTGTAAACAAATTATCTTCATTCTATAAAAAACGCCGATTGATCAAATGTTCCTTAGGTTGATTACGTTTTTTGTAGTACTTAATATGCAGGTATTTTCGTTTGCGTCCTCCTAATGGCTTCTTCTCACCGATTTCTTAGTGTTAGTGGATCTCTTCTTTCGCATGTTACGTAAAACCTTACAGCATTTAAAATGCGATTTCTCCTTGGGTATTCGCTCGATTTCTCAACAGTCGTTTATAATTCTACCTATCCAGGTTTTGTAACAAGATATTTATTGTACTCCTTTACAATTGTAAAAGAATATGATGTCGTTGCCTTCTTTATGAGGGCGTTATTTTCCTGAAAAATAAAATGTTTACAAACTCCCAATTACTATAATCTACTCTTTTTGGAGCCTGCGGCTTCCACGTTTCATATTCGGGATTGCTTAATTCATCCATGAATCTCTGCATGTTTGATCCGTATTTCCCATTGGCGAGCTATTGGAAGCACATAGAGAGTTCCCCGACCGTCGTGTTCCGCGCCCGCGAAGCAGAGCCGCTTAAGCCTCCACCGCACGCGCGGCGCTCGGCCGCGTCACCCTCCGCGCCCCGCCCGGCGCCGCGCGCGCCCGCCCGCACCCACGCGCCTAAAAATACCGCGCGCTGTGAGTCTGCGGTCGCTCTCCGCCACAGATGTCTCACCTCGCGCGCCCCGCCCCCCGCACCACCCCCCACGCGCCCCCGGGGGCGGAGCGATCTGCCCCACGCTCTGCGCGCCTCCGCCGCCGCCGCCGCCGCCGCCGCCGCCGCCGCCGCCATCCATCCCTCAGCGCCGCTGCCTGCCCTTCTTGGAAAATTGTTATTTAACCTCATCAGTAGGGTCACCACTTTACGGGAGTGTTAGCTTTTTTTCATAGAATAGAATAGAATATTAATTTTGCTACTTAGGAATACGTGGAATGCTTCCGGTGGTAGCGTTTTCTAAGCAATTACTACAAATACACAAAACAAACATTAAACAAAAAATTACAATTTTACAACAACAAAAAAAGTAATATAATGGATAGATGCACTACAGAGGCCGAGGGTACGAGTAACTGCGAATTAGCGCACCATCATACCCCTATTCCTGAGGGAGGACATCCCCACTGGATATCTCTGTGACGATAGTGATTAATTTTATGAAATTGAAGGCAAGAGGAAAGCAAGATATAGAGTAGAATGTGAGATAAATTATTCCTCTAAGTTATGGGGGACGGATCAGATCTGTTGAGACACGGAACTTAATTCTTGTACGAGCAACGCTGATTTTACCGAGGCTGAAGTGACTGGTGCAAGGAGCACTTCGTAGGTTAGAAAATAATTTGGACGACAGTAAGGAAATGCAATTTGTAATTTGTTCTATGTCCAGTTCTCTATGAAGTTTTCTGTTGGTTATATAACACTAGGGTATTGGTATTGCTTTCTCTGGACCCCTTCTCTTCGGTTTGTGGTCGTTGAATGCTGTTCTACAATGATTATCCCTCTGAACAGCTAGTCAGTTCCCCTCATCCCTCATCGTCGCTGCTGCACCATTCCAACCCCCGCCTTTTGCGCCGACTTCACCTCATCCACCCCTCCATTCCATCACTCCGCTTCGTGGTCGCTGTACGTTCGACTACCATAGCACCAGCCTAGGTGGCTCAGCCTATTAATTGATGTCATTGCAGTGCCTCTGTTTGGGGCTAGGGTCAGAGTCCCAACGGTAGCAGGATTTTCGACAAGAGCTTCAGCCGCTTTCTGAAGGAAAATTGTATCGGCCAGCCTCTCTGGTCAATAGTTTCGCGTATTTTCTCCGTTCAACATCAGGCGAATGTCGGAGAAATACCCCCAGAAACGGGCAACGGACCGCAAGCGATCTTTCCTGCCTCTTCCTTGTCCTGCCCTCACCCCTTACTCACACACTCTTTCACTTACATGCACTACATTACCACACATGTCGGGTCAGCGGTCCGGAATTTAGAGCGTTGTTTTCCGTTTGGTCCGCTGATAGGAGATGCCTTGGGGAAAAAACCGCGGACGTGTAAGTCAATCCAGAGGGTGAAGATCATCGCCACTTCCCACGATTAAAAACGTGCACTACACTTTAAGGAATAATGACCTTAGCAGATGACGCGCCCGGAATCAATAATCAATCAATCAATCAATTCACTACCATCGCTAATATCCCACTCCACGTCACTCGCAGACCTTGTCGCAGCCGCAATGTCGTCCCCTCCCTCACTTCACAGCCGCCGCTCAACCCCTTCACTTCGCTTCATGTGCCTCTCCCTCTCCACCGCCCCGCCCCGCCCCACCCCACCCCACCCCACCCCACCCCACCCCACCCCGCCCCGTGCCGCCCTCGCGTTCCCCTCCGGCCACGCCTCGTCCAGAAACACCACTCGATCCCTGCTCCATTGGCGCCCACCCTGCTCGCTGCCCTTTCACCGGGTCATCCCCGACGCTTGTCATCCACGATTCACCGCGTCCCCGCGCCGCGCCGCTGCCCTCGGACTTTGACCCCGCGCGCCCCGCCCCCGCCCACACACAGCCCCTTTCAGCGCGGTTTGCAGCGCCCCCTCCCCCGACGGCGCCAACGCTGTCAGACGGTTCTCGCTGGAAGCGCGCGCCTCGTCGCAAACAGCCACCGAGGGTTGACGCGCACAGTGTGCAGTGCCTGCAAACTGGATGGTGCAAAGGGATAGGCTGGAATGGAGATATCGCCGGTGCACAGAGGAAGTTATACTTCTAAAAAGTTATTGGCCTATCGTCGCCGGAGGCGTTTAATTCGTGATGTTTTATTCTTTACATTAACATCTGTCTTGAGAACTACCATTTTGAACTTTTTACACTTTTTTAATGTGTAATGTTACTTGTGCTTTGGGAATATTTCGAAGAAAAATTAAACCAATTTGTTCATTTAGCAAACTTCCCCCTGTTAATTCACGTTTCCTGAGAACAAACCTCGGACCGTTTACAAAATATTCAATAACAATAATGTTTACGCTACACATTCTCTTTATTATCTCGTATTATATGAATAAGAAGTGTAATGCAGTTGGAAACATTGAAGATTAAACCTCTTAATTTTCGAAAATTGTCAAAATTTTAAGTTATTTTGTCGTCTTCTTCCTATTTCATTATTGAACATTGAGATTTATTTCTCAATGAAATCCTTTTTGGAAAATGAGATATTACAATGTCATGTACAATTATTTAATAAAGTGTGTTGTTTTTTAAAAAGTGTTAATTTTTTAATACGTATCGTATTCATACGAATTGTTTTGGTTGGATATTTGTAAAGAATAAACTAACCTACTAGGTATAAAGTTAAGATAATGTGAAGGTAAGAGATTATACTAGAGGCAATACTAACAGGAAGTCATATTTACATTTAACTAACATGAATATTTTGGTAAGCAATACTGGCCTTCCAACACATTTACATTTAACTAATTTTTATTCTACTATTTCGTAACAAATTTTAAAAAATACCTAAACAAAATTTTGTAAAACACGGGTGTTTGTTGACAAAATCTCTTGAACGGAACGGAATTCGTGAAATAGGTTTTCATTTCTTTGAAATTGTATTTAAATTATTCCATATAAAAAGTTTTCGAAATATAAGTTGTTATCGCAATTTTAAGAAAATTTTGAGTGTGAGAACGAACCGATCACCTATACTTTGAAACACAGTATGCTGAATGGAGGAAAATGACTTGAATTACGTGCCAGAATTCACAGTTTTTAATATTCAATTAAAATATTATATTTAATTATTATTTATTGTTATTATTATTTCGATAAATTTGCTTCATTTTCCTCTAGACAGCGTTGTTAGGGGAGCGATATTGCGAGTCCTATGACAAACGTATCCAGCCAACGAAAGAAACATTCTTGTGAAGAAAAGGCTAGAAGAATAAGCTAAAAGCCGTCACCGCCGATGTTTCCAGTTATTAAATACCTCATGTTTTATCCGAAAATAAAATTAGAGTCCGGCAGGTTTGATAGTCAACATTTCATGTGAATGAATACATTGAATACATGCATGTATTGAATGAAATATCTTTTTCATTTAAACTTTTAATTCATAAAAGATTTGCATTTTTCGTACTTCACTTGGTGAGGAAGTTTAAGGCGTTGAAGTGTTAGAAATAAGGAGGTTGCAATATTGTAATATTTCGTATCTGTTAACAATAATACTACAAAATGTGTGTGTTTTACCAGCTCTTTTATTCGCAGTACCATTAGTTACTCGTAATAATGCCTTTTATCAACAATTAACATAACGTTAATAGGTACATCCTGCCAAATCGTAATTCCCACTAATTTGTAAATTGTGAATTTCTGAATTTCATCAATTTCATATTTCGTAATTTTAAGTCTTTACCAAACTGGAGTACACCTTTCACCTTATAAATTATTGCACCGGCGTGGTACTATGAAATTCTGTACCTTTTCACAATTTTTTTGTTCGCGAAATGAAATGCCAAATGTTTCAAAGTAAATTCACATTTTATTTTTATATTGTTCGTCACTTCAATGGCGCAAAAAATGAACATACCTTTTGCGTACATAGTACGACTGTTCCCGCTTTGTATTTTCTGCCTGGATTGCCACGAATAAATCAGCTTAAAATAACTCAATGATTATCAGAAAGTGTCAGAAGTCTCGTCGAACAGTACTTCTTGCTTTCAGTTTGGTTCACGAGCAAAACCCGTCACTGTGCGCCGCGCAGTTCTGATGGGTTGGCGCGGCCGCTGGCCGTAACCGCAGGGGCAGGTAGTTCGCCCGCTGCATTAAGCTGTGCTGCGGGTTGCCGCGCGTGACGTCATGCCACGGGGCTGCCGGCGACCGAGCTTGGCCGCCGCCGCGTTGCCCGCGTACTACGTCGTGTTCAGGGGGAAGTTCCTCCACCTGGAAAGCCGAGTGTGGACACTCGATTTCCCCCATCTCGCGCTTCATTAAACGCTTTATGTAGCAAAAGGATTCGAGAAAGGTGACGTTCAGTGGAGAGCCTTATGCGGAAGTTACGTCGTTTACCGGAGCAATGTTGTTGACTCGGCCTGTTGACAGAAGCAAGGTTGGGTAAACGTCTTCAAAACATCCCTGTGACAAGTGTAGCGAGAATGTTTCATTTATTTACTCTTTCTTGAGGTAAAACAATGAGTAATCGTTTTCAATAAAAATTCAAATACACGGACAGCTTAGATGGGATACGATTTAAATATAATTTTAATGTTATAATTATAAACATATGTTTTAACTGTTTATGAGGTAAAACAAATATTTATATTTTGAATGAAAACTATTAAAAACTATGAGACGTTGCGGTGAAGTACAAGCTGCGCACGTTTACATGAACTCCGGATTCGCTACTCCCTCTTGTATTACTCAGTTGAGAAAGCAATGTGCATCTTAGCAACATTTTCACTCCTGTGCAATGGGAAATATATGCATCGGCAAAAGAACTTCAGACTTAAGTGCTGATTAAATCACTAAACACTACCCAAGGCTCAAGAAAGCGTGCGCAGAGAGGGAAGTTTCAAAAGCAAAGCAAGAAGCATTTCCGCGTCAATGGCTCAGAAACTTAGTATGATTCTATTTAGAGGATTATTTATTCTTTTAGAAACCTCATTAATACATGAATATCATTATTAAAATAAATGTTGATTTCTTTCCTGATATTTAATATAGTCTAATTGTGTATTAAGCAGCATAAACGAGTTTACTTATATTTAAACGTGTATATCAATTTCAATTATTTTACGACAGCTGCTAATGTGTTGTAAAACAACATGCATTATTTGTGGATTTATTGAGTGGTTGATGTAGATTTGTGTGATGTAGAGAAGTGTTGGGTCGGGGCGAGGGCCTAGAAGCAATTGAAAATGGGTGTGAATTGAAATTCTGTGTTCAACATAATAAGATTGTAAATTTCTATTATTGTTTCTCGAAGAAGTTCGGGAGAAGCCCCATAGAAAGTTGTGGGCGTTGAAATCTCCAATGATGACGAGAGGTTGTGCTAGTTGAAGATTATATTTCGAAAGTCATCGTCCAATACTGGTTGACCGGGCGGGATGTAAATACTGCAAAATGAGGTCAGAGATGAAAGATATACACCCATATACACGATTTGGAGACTGGACTGAATTGTGATTTCATGACAAAAGAGATGGTCATGGACCAACAAGAGGACTCCGCCATGATCATCGAGTCTAAAACTGTGAAAACGTATGAGGGGTAGACTATGCGTGTGTAAACGATGCGTTTTCTGCGAACATACAATCGAGGGGAAATAGTAAGCCAATCGGTGGCCTTTCGAATGGGCACTAAAACCATTTAAATTCCATGATAGAGCCATTAGGAGTTTTACGTTTTTGGTTTCTTTTCGTGCCGACCTCCGCTGTTCGAAGGCGCTAGGGACGTCGGCAGCACCGAGAGCCTCCTCCATAGCGGAATCCTCCTGACCACTGCTAGAGCGGTCAGGAGACCCACATCCTTTTGCACAAGTTATCAGGTCTTGGTTGCACTCTGTTTGGCAGGTCGGCCAGGGAGTAAGTGTCGCCTGCGAACAGACGTTTTCATGCCAACAGACGAAGTTTTCTGTGTAACATCTTTGCTGATTTTTTACGTCTCGAAGGTACAATAATCTTAGCCGTTGACGATGTTTCTAAAGGTAAGTTTAAAGTTTCTGACACTCGGCGTTCGCCATTAAAGGTGTAGCATGGTCTGTCGTCTTGGACTGAATGATGGGATGTTCGCTGCCTTCTTGGACTGATTTTGAACTCTGAAAAGGTTCGTGGCATATCCAGAAGGTGTTTACTTGGATCACCTCCTTGCTTCCGGAAACGAAGCCTTGTAAGTCACCTAGATTATTTTGAATTTCCCTCTCCTTAATGAACACTGAACACTGGACACTGGATCGAAGTTGACGCATGGTTACCCTTGCAGTTAACGCATGGAGGCGGTAAGGAGCTTGGTGTGCTCTCATACGACATTTCGCCGCATTTGGCGCATAAGTGGTTTACTGACAGGCATCGCTGAACTGTATGGCCGAACTTCTGGCATTTGAACAGCACAGAGGTGCCACTTACTGGCACCTCCGAAGGTTATAAAATCCTCTTTTATAAGGAGATTCTTTCCGGACGCCAAGGGCGATCGAATTTATGGATGAGAGGGGAAGTATAGATTTTTTCCTATTATTTTTCCGGTTGAAACTGTACATGTCTAAAACACCTTGTGTTTGGAACAATGATTTTAGTTCATCATTTTCTGCAGCAAAGTCCTCGTGATTTACAACACATTTGGTAAAATTAAGACTAGGGTGAGAGGTCACCTTAACCTCGCGGCCAGCAATCTAGTTTGTTTTCAGAAATTTTTGTATTTGGCCTTCAGTACGGGCTTCGAAGAGAATGGTACAGTTTTTCTGTCGAACCATGCCCGCAACTTCCCAAAACACTCGTCGACGTCGATGTCGCATACACAGAGAATGAACACACAGAGCTAATGCTTTTAAATTAACGAACTTGCTCATACATTCCATAATAAGAAAATGCTGTGAAGTCGGGTTATCCGGATTTCTAGAGAAGAAACTGTTTAAATCAACATTTCTTTCTCCCCAGTCTTCGCAGTTCTCTTTATTTGAGAAGAGGGCCAGGCAGTGGTTTTAGTATCCATATTTATACTTTTTGAACGTGGCGTCGCAAGGTCACGCGAGAAGGAAGGTAAACTTCTTTAGTGAACCGTAAAAATCGGAGCTGTAGTGACATTGCAGCTCTCCATTGAAGTCTGCGTTCCCTCTACATTCAATTCATCTTCCCACCAGCACGGTGTTCAACGAGGGGACGCGCCACTGGAGTGGCAGGGTGCCACAGGGATGTAGCAGGGAATTAATAAGATTGATTCCACACCGCATACTCTCAGAGAGACACCAAGACACCCCTCACTCACCCTGGAGTTGATTCAAAGACCTAGTCCGAACCGATTGATCGGGAGTGGGCTAGCACCCAAGTGCTCATCTAGAAGAGGCCGAGGCCAAAGGTACTCGCCGGAGTTCGCACGATGAACAGTGACGAACTCTACCCTTATGTTTTCAGCGTCAAGAGAGCGCACAAGCCTCTCAACCCACAGGTCACCTATTCCCTTCTATACGCGTCGCCAAGCACGGCAAACAGATGGTGGGCGTTCAGCATACAGAGAAGACCAGTGAGGAAGGAAAAAGGGGTGATAAACTAACGTAGGTGACATATGAAATAAAAAAAGCAAGAGGATGAAAATGAAGAAAGGAATTCATGTGAGTTCTCTCTCCATCCCTCTGTGTGAACGAGGATCGATCCAACTAGACAGGCCAATTTGTGAATTAAAAAGTAAATAGTGGGCTCTTGAGTAAATGGTTACTTAGGGAAGTTAAAGTGAATGGTTTGAACATTGGATATTTCAAATGCTACGGGTTTTCCTTTTAAACTGTTTGAGCTTTTCACTCAACCAAATTTCGTGAATTATTTTCTTTATATGAAAAGTAATGGGCTCTAGATGTGTTTTTAATTCATTGTAATAACTGGTTTTAAAGTAAAAACACAGTTTTAATAATAAATTAAACTAATTTCATAAATTAATTTAATAATAACATGATCAACAGTTCTACCGTCATTAGTTTTTATATAACGTTTAAGATCAACTGCAATATAATTGTACTTGCTCCCGGTCGTTTTGCTTTGCAAACTGTGATCAAACTCTCGAATACAGTCTACGTTTTCTTCATTAGAGCGAGCCAGCGTGTGTGAGATCATACTCGTACGTAATGCGAAGATATTCTTCCATCATTTGGTTATAATTGACTAAATAAAGATTTCAAGTTGACAGATTTTAAATGCAAAGATTAGTGACGGAACATAATCGCGATGTCTACCAAACGTCTAACTTACGTGCCCATTTATAAACAATTTTCAGTGATTATATTTACTACATACTATTATTCATTACGTTCTGAAATCAATGTTGATAGGATAGTCTACAATTGTCCATTACAACATACATGAAAATATCTTTGTAAATATAAACGTTTCAATTAATTTTTCAAAAACATATTTAATTCTGTGGTGAAAAATGAACAGTGACTGTATTGCTTCATAATTTGTAAATCGTTCTCATTTGTTCAGTTTTAGAGAATAAGTACTGATCGGCATGAAACATTTTGGAGTTTCCAATTTCTTGTTGTAACAACAGCTCCGCCTTCTGTGTGATGTAATTGCAAAGGGCTACCTAGTAGGAATTCTTAGGAATAGTTGTTGACAATTGTGAAAAGTGAATCATATTTCTATGTAATTGTTGAACTTACAAAATGTGACCATTCTCGGAACACCATAGTGGTTCGAACTAAATAGTATGAGGAATTTGGTGGCGAGTTTTCAGAGCTGCCAACTTTTAAAAAGTAGATCGATCTTCGTTTTTAAGCTCGACTGGGGAATTTCAAACTCAGGGATTTTGAAATACCTCTTTCCCAGTAGAAATGGTACTTACTTATTTTCCCCTATTCCTTTTGTTAGATTTTGACCTCAAGAATGTGTATTTTCAAAAATCATCGCCCGTACAAATATTTAGAGTTAACCGAAAATGGGACCTGCCCATATTTTAAAGGAGTACTTTGCACTATTAGATAAAATATTGAAGAAAAATTTGGAGCGATTTTGATAAAATAATTGTTTAAAAACCACCCATATTTTCGAAAAATTGTACATAACCTGATTTGAAGATCTTTTTTGAAGAACACATTTTCTTAAGAAAAGAATTAATTGTAGGAAGACTGGGTAAAAAGGTAAACTGTGCAATTTTCGAAAATTCTGAGAATTTGTCGAAAATGAGAGCTGCCCCATTTTCTTTCTCTCAACGTTCTTTGCTCTGATGAAAAAATGTAAGCAAAAAAATTATAGCGAATTTAAAGCGCTTTAAGAATATTAAAGCTTCAATAAATCGGTTTCAAACTCGCAGGGTTTCGAGTTCGGCCGCATCAATGAGGGGATATAAATTTTGGAGAAAATCTTCTTAACGGTTTAGGCGCTACCGTTGACTACAGATGGACATTGACTTTCTGCCATCAATCAACTTTTCATCACAAAACGATCATCACAATTCGATCCACAAAACGTGGATTCTAGCAACGCTGTGTTAAGAGGAAGAAATTTACTACATATAAGAAGATAATTGTTTTTGTTGTTTTTTTTTTGTATCGGCATACGTCTAATATATCGCTTTTCTTGTCTCAGAATTACTGTACCGTACCTTATCTGTTCTACGTAAATGGTATGCGAGAAAGTAGTAGCTAATTTTAACCATTATAAAACGTTATTTATCAGGTCTTATTTACACAAATAACAGTTCCGTATCTGAAATTCATTTGCTAGCTAGTTACAGAGAATTGGGTAATAATTGAATACGGTGGAAAATATCAAGAATTTAACCTGGTAATTTTGTTTGCTACGATGCTTAGGCAATAGGTAGTGAAATGTGTGGTGATTTACTCTTTGCTTACTCATCAAAACAGCAATATAAGATAGATACATTGGACGGAATTTGGTACTCTTTGCTCTCTTCACAAAATAAGATAGTCGTGATGTTGTAATGAACAAGTATTTTAGGGATGTACGCTGACGAATGATGGCATATCAAATATGATGTTGATCGTTTATAAAATAAATATATTCCAGGCAATTGAGCATCAGGGATTTCTGTTATTACTTTCCAGATACTAAAATATTCAGTCCATCAATTAATTTGTTTATCTACAACTAGAAAATTTGAAAAGAAAACTATTTCGATATTTATAAATTATAAATATATATTCTAGTTAAAGGATCCCATGTAGAAGAGATAAAGATAAAAAAAATTGCCACCACTCTTCGCGCCAAATTCGTCTCAAATAGATGACAATTTTCATTGGCTGACTATATTTCATTCACAAGTCTTTAATATTCATCGCATCATTACCTATTGACGAACATTTTCACGACACCGACATCCATTATTAACACTGCGGGATGGGGCTATCAAGGCCAAACTGGTGATAAACTGCAGTAGTTCAAAAACGGAAATCAATAAACTCTGCACCTGCTGAAATTTTGCGAATGTTCCCATATAGAACCAACAAGTAACATGAACGTTATTAACTTACGTCTTGTACGGAGTAATTTACGTAGAATAGAGATACTTATGTAATATTGCAGCAAGTGGTGGTTCTTCGACAGAAACTCATGTGCCTCCCTTATACCCACAAAAAGTAGTTCTTGTTCCTTTACGAAGACAATTACTTTCTCTAGCACGTTGTATAGTCAAACTGTTGCATTTATGTTTTGTCTTTGATACAGAAAAATTGTTTTTTCGGTAAAACGTTCGTCCGTCCGTCAGTCTGTGAAGCAGATTTTTTGTCCATAATAAATATTCCCCTATTGATCTGGCCAGAGTCGATGCTCTGTGAATTGAAACGAATTCTTTGAAATTTGTCATAGTTTCGATTTATTCTTTACGTGAAACTTTCTCAAAAATTGTCCAAAATTTTCCTTCAAATGTCTTAGCATATTAACAAACAGCACAATCACAAAGGATATATGAGATTTTAATTAATACTTTTTTTTTAATTTTACACGCGGGTTTAATGTCTCTCATGATGTTAAAATTTACGTAAAGAAGTATTTTTCAGTGTTTAATACTTCTTTAAACACACAAGCTTTGAGCATCTCTAATGATGTCTTTGCAAAACTGAAAAGTTGTCAAAAGTTTTTCAAACGTTTTTGAGAATATGGGAACTAAAAACGACACAATTGCCTAAACGTCCAAACAAAATTTTCTTTAAAAAGGCTCAATTTTTCTCGTCAATCTCCTTATTGCAAAAAACCTTAAATTCTCTGCGATGTTCTGAAAACCTGTCGCTATCGAAACGAATAATTTCAAAGAAATTCAGACATAGATTCAGTGCTTCAGGTAGCGTTTGCACAAAAAGAGCAGTTTTAGACATATCATTGGTGGTGACTATGGCTGTGACCTCGAAATATATATGGAATTTCCTTTACTGGGTTGCTCTTTACTGGAATTTTCTTTACTGGGATTCTCTTCACTGGGATTGTCTCTAGAATAGCGGTGGGTACCGCGAGACCCGTAGTAGTTCTCTTAGATGCCGTTAGATAGCAGCTGGAAAGATTGACGGGCAATCCGAAAATCTAGCTCAGACTGAAGTGAATGGAAAACTACAGAAACTACATGGGTATGGGAAAAAAATCTGTGACTTTTCGCGGCACCACTAGTGTGAACTAGCTATTTTCATCTCTGATATTTTACTATAGACAAATCTGGTTCCTACTTCAACAAACTATGAAGGGGAATACTTCCACTGCTATTGTTGATATTGTTATTTCTACCGTTACCCTGCTATGCTCATAAATGCTCTCAATGTTACCACTAATTTATTAAATTTACTTCCAATTTAATCATGGGTTCGGCATACAACATATTTCTCCTTATTTGTTGCATGTAGATGTGTAATTCTATATAGAATCACGATTCCTGGAAGTTTTATTGATTTAAACCAATTATTAAATTGATGTCAACTAATATAAATGTTCAACAATAAAAAATTAACATTTATTCTTAAATATATTACAAATTCTATTGATCTCATGAGAATTACTTTTTTAATGTAGAACTTTAAAGCACCGTACGGGTTTGAATATAGTTCGAAAGCTTACTACAATATCTTGTTAGATGGTTTCTCGGCTGACCTACGGAATGTTGTCCATGGATTCTTTGGTGTTGAATTCTTGCTTTCTTGCCTATCATTAAAATAATTTTAAAATGTTCCAGAATGTCCTCAACGATTTGCTCTTAATAGGATTTAATATTTCCCATAAAATCAATACGCGGTCGCGACTCCGTATCTGTGTTTTATATGATATATCAACTCGCGACTGCCTATATATATACCTTCGAAACACTGAGTCTATTTTAATTCGGAATTCCAAATACTACATTAATAAAATTTACAATTACAATTTACTACTACAATTTAAACAAAACCAAGCTCTCAAACTAATCATACATTTCCCGCCTCACTAATTTTTAAATACACTGAATATCTGTTCGCACATCTCCAACCACTTACGTGTCCTCGCTTCAATATCTTTTTAGAGACTGATTCCTTGTGCCCTTTCTAATATCGCGGCTTCCAATGTCCTCTCTACACCATGTGCAAATAATGTAATCGGGGCCGTGTCCATCTGCACGGCGCTATGGCACGAAGCATGGAATTTTGCACTTTGTTGATTGGTTGTCCTAAGAAAGCGTAGTTTCTGACTTCGAGTTTGCATCGAATGTCATTACTTCTAACACTGGATGTTGATTTTATCATTCAAACTAAACCCGGGGTTCATGGTTTATCACACTAGTTTCATGTTGGCTATCTACCGCATGAGTTCACTCATTTTGTCGTTGGAGCTGGGCAGTCAATTCTATTTCAACAATGTTACCCTGAGCATCTTAAATGCGACGGTACATTGTTGGACCGAGGCCGTGCCAGAGATATCCAACCATCTGACTGAGGTGAGGTTCATTGCTTGTGTTAAGACATATAACTGTGTAATTTTTTTTCCAAATTTTAAAAGGGAGTACACTGACTATTTGAAAAAAAACATCGTCGATTCTCGACGATGGGCTCATCAGCTATTTTTCAATTCAAAAGAGACCTTGATATTTACACACATTTATACTGTGACATACTAATATTACTATAAATCACTTTTTATTAAATTATTATTTGTCGTAAATGGGTGGAAATACTAGGGTAATTAAATAGGAAAATGGCGCCTTAGTAACGGCGCCCAAGTCCTTGTCAAGATAAATAAATATTCATCTGGCATTGAAAGTGACGGCGTGGCTAGTCAGATTTAAAAACGATTTGAGGATTGGTTGGAGAGAGCAACGATAGTCTACTACTGCGGAAGTTTGTCTGATTTTTTGAGAAGAAAACAGTAGAAAGGGGGAATCCGAGGTTTGGAGGGTTGAGCAGTAATAAGAAAACGGACATTCTATCATATGTGGTGACGCTGTGCAGGTCGCTCGCGGATAGATAATTTGTGTAATTGGAACTTGGAATTTTTTTTCATGAGATTGAGGAACATCGGACTTCGAATAATTTACAGTGTGTTAGAAGTATAATTAGAAGTATTATTTTTGCAGGTTTAATCGAACTAGAACTACGAAAATTTGAAGTAGTGCGGATCTGGGGCTCGGCAACGTTCGCGTGGAAAAACAGGGGAGAAGAACGCGGTACTTCGACTCTGCAATTCTCATCACCGGGGAGAAGAGAAGATGGTCCTTCGTGGCGACGTCGATCAAGAGCGCGCGAAGTATAGTGCAGTATAAAGGCGAGCCCCTGATCCGCACTACTTCAAATGTTCACAATACATACGTATGAAACAATAGTATTTCTTTGTAAATTATCAGTCTTTTACTGGAATTGAATCGTAAAATAAATATTAAGAAATTTCACTTCACAACAATTTTATCACTCGTTTGCATGCCGTTGAAAGGCGGAATCTTTTTCGGTCTCTCTCTCTTTTGAAACTGAAAGAATAAACAAGAATATTTGTTTCACCGACCAATGTAATACTAATCAGATATGAATGTGGAAAATTCTTAGTTAGGTGGAAAAAGTTAGGTGGAATTTAGTATATTCCTAATAGGGTTTTTTAACCGAAACTATGAATACATTTTCGTACAAATAATATTTCAAACAATCAAGTAAATTCGTTTTGCATATTTCATTAGAAACGTAATGCCGATTTTTTTAACTTAGGGAACTTCATTGATTCGTCCTTCGCGGTTACAGCATTTTTTATCGCTTACCAAGGAGACATTTTCACGTAACAGCCACAAACGCGCTGGCGACTGCGCAGGTCAACCCCGTAAATCAGGGAGAAAACGATTTCTCTTTAACGCTGTAAACACAAATTCCGAAATAATAAATTTATGGGATACTTAACTGAATTTGTGAAGCTGTAAGCCCTCCCCCTCGTTTTGCGAGGAACGTATTAACTGTTCACAAAAACGTGCGAGAGTTGAAAGAATATAATGAATATATGGGCAAAATATAGGAGAGAGATTTGGTCTTCCAATGTTATTGCTGGTCTGGATTCGATATTCAGTACTTACTAGTTTTATTTACGATGTATTCATATTGTTCTAATTTTGGCGATTATATTCTTTCGACTCCAAAGTTTTACAATTTTAGTTAATTAATAATTTCATTTCGGAATCAATTATTAAATAACTGAAACATTGCGACGCATTAAATTATAATTAGTTACAATTCCACAATATTATACTATTAAATAAGAGTATTTCTCTATACATATTAATTGATTATTTCAAAACCAAATTGTTTTGCTGCTCTCTTGAAAGATCTGGTGCTTTAAACGTCTGCTCTTATGTACGTGTGTGTGTGTGTATGTGTATGTTTGTGTCTGTGTGAGAGTGTATGTGTCTTTGTGCGTGCGTGCCCATGCTTGAGAATGGGTTCGTGTGCAGATAATTGAAGACGGCGTGGCGTGTAGATTTGCTTCATTCGCGCCTTCCATGATTTGCTGATCTAGTGATCCCGTACGTTGCGGTTTTCTTGTTTTTATTTTGATTTATTGATTAACATGCGGTTCTAGGCACGTCAACTGCTGAGGTCATTAGGTCATTAATAACTGTAGTGCATGTTTTCTCCTCGGGAGGTGGCGGAGATCTTTCTCCGTTTGATGGAGAGATCCGGTGCCGACCTACGTCGGCTAGCGGAGTTTTCCCCAACCACGAATGTCCCACCAGCGGGGCACCGCCCCAGCCGGGACAAGCTCTAAGTTCCCCACCGATCTCCCGACATGTATGGTAGTGTAATGCATGTAAGTGTAAGGAAGGGGTGAGAATAGATCAAGGAAGAGGAAGGAAAGATCGTGCGCGGTCCATGGTCCGTTTGTTAGGGTACTGCTCTGGCACTCGCCTGTTATTGATCGGAGAAACCACGGAAAACTACCCATCAGAGCCGCCGGTTGCTAGAATTCTTCTCCAGACAAGTTTTCCTGGAACAGTCCCAGATATTTAACCTTTGTCCCGGTGTCCCAGCAAATCGTTTCGGGAAACTAAAATGTCCAGTAATAGTTTTTACACATACAAATAAGTTCGATATGTTCTGTTATTTTGAATCTGAGACATCGAGTTTCCCGATGAAGTGTTCGTCAACCTGACAACCAATCGTTAGAAAGATATTTCGTTCATTTGCGACATTCCGTTTCCTTCGAATGTTTCGTGGTGTTAAGTTGTTCGTATTCAAAATAATTGCGGGCAGATTAATAACATATTATTTTAATCAAAGAAGCAACAAAGTACCCGAGAGAAAGTGTCTTTTTAGTGAAAGTTTAAAGGCACAGTTCCCATTTATAAAAATCTACTGACAGTTGCCAAGCCAAAATGGAATATGATATGTATTAAATGGTATTTAAGTTTTAAAATGTTTTAAAACATTTTTAATTGTCTTAGTTTCATAATGGGTTCTTAATTTCTGTCACAATGAACTGTTTTCAAACGCACCGAAAGATGAAAATTATTTCTATGATGACACAAAGTATTCTGGATAATGGTATTTTGATTCGTGTAAGACTCCCCTCAATCATAAAATGTGTGAACTCTCCTGGGTTTTCATTTTTAAAATACGGGGTCCCTAGCTCAGGAGGGGATCCAGGCGATCATTTTGGAGAGGGACATCATAGATTTTGTTAAATAATAAACATTTGTTTTTACATTGTAATTTTAGTAGTGTATACATGTTACTATACAATATTATTTTTTTAAATAATTACATAATTGTAAAATAAATATTTAAATCAATTTTGCCAAATAAAAAAGGCACAAACGAAAACACTAGGCCTTTTTGGGGAGGGGGCGTGCCCCCCCCCCGTGGATCCGCCACTGCCCTAGCCGATCGCTTCTGCTAATGAGTGGGGCGTCTGTGTGTGTGCGCAGGCAGAAGCATGAGGCGGCCGAGTCGCGAGAACGGCTGAGCTGAACCCAGCTGAGCCGCGCGCGGCCATGGACGACGGAGGCGAGCCGCCCACGCCGCCGCCAGGGACTTCTGCCGGTAAGTGGCGCTGCGTGGCTGCGTTTAGGTGCACTAGCGCGGGGCGTGGCAGCGCGCCCTGGCGACAGTCCCGTGACTCACGTGCGCTCGCACAGCCCCTTCCCCCTGCCGCGCTTGGCACAGCATCCGTCTCGGCGGGCGGCCCAAGAGAGCAACTACCGGAGCAACGTTCGGGTAAAGTTTCGTTGATCTGAAAAAATAAAGGAATTTTTTGGTGAATCGTTGGAAGTCAGGGGCATTTTTCAAGCAATATTAAAATTATAAATCACTCTTAGAATAGAATTAATAAAACGCTTTTGTTTGGTAGGGCTTTTATTTTTAAATGAATGTTTATATTTCTCTTTTTATTGCGATGAAAATAGCTGACGAACATAACGAGAGGCGCTATGATTTGAAGTATGTCAGTCTCTCTGATATGCTTTAGTGCAAAAGAAACAATGCAATAATTGTTTATTGATTATGAACTTTTAAATTCAGAATTTTGCCAGAGGAACATAAAAAGATGTCCTCAAAAACTGTACAAATTAGACAAATTTAGTGATTGTAGCAGTTAGTCATAAAACTATCGTAATAGGACAAGGACCACCAGCCAGTTCACAGAAATTGAATTCCAACATAAATAGATTAAATAATATCAGGAAAATACGGAAATGCTTTACGATGAAATTAAGGAATTATGAAAAAAGACCATTAAATTGCAAGTCGTGTGAATGAATGAATAATAATTCGCATGCACATTCATTCATACGGCTTGCCTGATCGAGGTTTAGGGGGAAAATGTTAATTGCATTGGGCGTGTACTTCCACAGAACGTCTTGAGACGCTGGCCAAGTTCGCGCACACAGATGCCTACACGCCAGACGATGTCTACAACCCGTCTACCGGCGGTTAGAAGGGTTTCTACATCATTTGACATTAAGGATCCAAAACCTTTATTTTAGGTGTATAAAATAGGCTCTTAAGTGCCAAAATTATGCTTTACAATTTCTTAAAAATGCCGAATAATTTGAGTCGCAAATAACTTCTTTGAATACATTGTTTCAGTACAAGCTGTTTTATTGGCACTTATATAAAAATGGCGCTTTTTGAGATAAAGACGGAAACCAATGAGAAACGTAGTCTAGGTGTCATCAACATTCGTACTAGACAACTTACAGTTCTGACGTGTACATACGAATATGTAACGTATGCGTATCGTACATCGTATATGTAACGTATACGTAAAGTGTATGTAACGTATATGTATGTACGTATATGTAACGTATACGTTTATGAAAATAATACGTACGTTTTTGGAGTATTATTGGCAAAAAATATTTTCCCGTTGAAAAATAGGAGAATTTTGGTAACCTAATTGTAAAACGAAAAAAGATAATGAATAAATGGCTTACCCACAGTAAAATACAAATACATGTAAATTGTTAATTGGGATGAGGAGAGAAAGATGTGAATTGTAAGAATGGATGATCGAATTCTGAAGCATCTCAGATAGACGTTAGTATAAATGCGTAACTCGAGAAGAAAAACAGAGTAAGTTGTAATTTAAGACAAACCCTAGTGATAATAAGGGATGAAATTTCTTCTGATGTTTCGAGCCTATAAGAACAAAATTGTCCCTCCTTTGAGACGAATCAAAGATTCAAGCTTTTAAATATATAAGATTAAAAAAACGAAAAAAGGATTATTAATGGACGTGTGGGCTCTAATAATGAAATAGGGCATTACATTTTCGGTATTTTGCGAGTAAACATCCCTAAGGCCGCAAATTCAAGGAAAGTATTGATTATTAATTCCGCGTGCCCGCGTCAAAACAGTGAAATAGCCATTTTACCTAAATATCCGGATCCTCGTGATGACCGCATCAGGAGGCTGACCCGATTCGGTTCGCGAAATGGAAGAGCCCAGCCCCACCGCTACAATCTACTGTACTTCCAGGGAAAACGTTATTCCGACTTGCGTTCAGTTGTTTTTCCGAATGTTCTCTTTACTTTCTCGCTACCGTTTACGCAGTAGAGAGAAAGTTATGTAGTGCTCCGCAAAAAAGGCGAATTTTCGGCAGAAAAACTTATTACAAGGCTTTGGTAACGAAAAAGTCGATAAATCCAGTTGCTAAATTTAGAAGAAAAAATCCTCTAACATGAGATGTAGCCAGAATTCATGTTTTGAGGGTCTTTGATACCGAAAAATCGAATGATGGCAAAATGTCCGTTTGTTCGTCCGTCAGTCTCTTGGTCTGTCTGCCCGTCTGTGAACAACGCTAGCGGCTTAACCGTTCAGCCGATTTTCTCCAAAATTGGACAGGCGAGAAAGTACGTGCTGTTTTAGCACTACTAGTTGTTTTAATGTGAAGTGAACGAGTTTCATTTGAGGGACGCGATACACGAAAGTGTCTTCTCTTGCCCCGCAAACATTGCGAGGACGGTAGCATAAAAGAGTCCCTGAACGCCTACTCGGCGGAGCGGTTGACTCTGCCGTCGCGATCTGCGACCGCAATAAACCCACGCTTCACCTAGCACTGCGCATGCTGCTATTCGTGCGATATTTAGTGGCCTCTAGTAAGAGAATTCGTATGAAAGAGAGAAGAACAGTGAGCATTTTGAATTACTCCTTGAACAAGTTAATAATCACGCGTTAGTTTAATTCAAATCCATCCGTTTTTTAACAATATATTTTACACAGATAAACGAAAAAGTGGTTGAAGTAAAAAAATATATTTTTTGCGAAATCACGTAACTTTCTCTACACTACGTTTACGGGAAAGTAAGGAAAGTGAGAAAGTATTATTGTAATTGATAATCGAGTAAAACGGATAATATAATAAAACTACTAAACTGCTTTTTTTAGGAGACTGACGTTGAAGGTACCTTGTATGCCAATAAATCACTGAATATGCTATTCGGTGAGTGGAGATGCATGATATGGTGATATAAAGAGGTAATATTTAAGACCCAAAGAAGCTTATTAAGACCAAACTAATTGCATAAGTCAGAGGATGTTGTGTTGTTCTTACTGTTCTTGTTGTGGTTTGTTCTTACGAACAAAAATATGGAGTTTTAGCGCCACGCTTAAGGTAGCAACGTTATGCACTAACAGTCACGTGACGGACCCTGAAGTCATAACGTCCTACCTTAGGCCTAAGGTACGACCTTATACCTTCATAAATAGTGCACGCCTACAGGAGTCTCTACGGTCACCTTACAAGCGGCAAAATGGCCGCCTAATAACAAGAAACGTTGGGGATTGTTCCATCTCCGACAAAGAGATTCTCGTATGTGAGGCAGTTACAACTATTCCTTACTAACTCGACAACGTTGGCAAGAATTAACGGTAAATTTTGGAGAAGTGGCAGGAAAGAAATTTGCGAAAAAGAAGTTGAAATTATATCTTTGGGATAGGTTATGTCTTACTCTCATAATGAACGCTGTTTGAAAATATTTCCTACGTTCTCAAGAACAGTCGATTGCAAATTCCAGACTGCATACTCATTGCAGAGGCCCACAAAATCTTAAACTCCAAACTCAATGTACATTTATTGTACTATTGTATCGTATCGTGGTTTAAAAGTCTCGCCGCTAGCCTAGACTCTCTGATATATTATGCATCTTCTTTGGACAAAGCTTGAAACGTTTCTTTTGCATAACGCAATGTGCAATTGCTAAAACTCTTCTGAACGTTGTTCATTATGACTGTATAAAGTCGGTAGTCACGTGATCAATAGTTTAAGGATGCCTCCTTCCGCCTGGCGCTAAAACTCCCTAAAATAAAGAGGCATTTCAGTTAAAAGGTGAATGAACGTGCAGTTATTTAAAGAAATATTTACTCGTTAACTTAGTTCGCTAATTATTCTTGGATTAAAAGTCAAATTACAAGCCAAAAAGTTTTCTAAAATTTACTGCGGTAGTTAATGTCTGAATGGTATTTATGAAGTATATTATAGGCCACTTAAATTTTCCATTAATTCAGAGTTAAACTTTCTGGTTCGTAGTTTCGCCATTAAGGCAATCGGAAATAAGCGAGCCAATCCTCTATAGTGCTCTTTATTACGTTGCTTTATTATCCGTAGTTTTTACTGTGTCCCAAGCAAACACAAGTCATAAGCAATTCACATATATTTCATTTCTCATGATGAATTTCAGTCTTTAATTTCATAAATTCATCACTTAGCTTCCAATCAATAATTTCTCATTCAATGAAATAAAAATAGAAATAATATCGTTCCGTCGTGGTACACAATTTTAATGAATGCTTCGAACTGTTAGACAGTTGAGTGAATGAAAGACATTATGATTATAAACTGAAAGCGATTGTCTTGAAAAAGAATAATTTGCTGAAATACACTGTATCACTTGAGCACATTAAGATAATATCTAAAAATTGTTTTCATTTAACTTTTATGTTACACAAGAGATGTTAAGTACTAAGTAATGTTCAATTTAAAGCTTGATTGTTTGGTTTCGCATTATTGCAGGGAAAATCATTCACCTAGACTTGTATCGTTGGATTCTTCACCAAAGAACGGATTATTCTCTTCACACTACACTCTTTTCTAGACGTATGCCAACAGGGGGAGGGATTAGTCGATTTTCTTCGTGCTTTAGAAAATTTCGACGGGGGAGATCGACACACCACCATTTTTGTACATCGCTCCCAGATTTGCGCGAAATCTTTGAATTTAATATTCTGTCTTGAGATTATGGCTTTCCGTAAGTGAAGTTTACAGCGCATGCTACTACATTGTCTTATTTTATTTTCAAAGAATATGAATAACAACTAACTCGGATTCAGAAATAACGCACTCGGTTTCGTCTCTTCTTGAATAAAGATAAAGGTATATTTATTTAAACTGCAATTGTGCATAAAGCAGTGACAGTTAATTACATAAATAAGGTGGTATAATTTCATGCAAACAATAGTAATAATAATAATAATAATAATAATAATAATAATAATAATAATAATAATAATAATAATAATAATAATAATAATAATAATAATATAAAACTGATGATTCGAAAAACATTAAATTACACGAAGAAAAAGAAAACAAACGTCTATAATCTAAATCAGCACTGAGTGTTTGAACAATTGAGACTGCACTGTATTTGCGCTACACTGTTCTTAACTTTGCTGCACTGCACTCCAGTTCAGTTCACTTCACTAAAACACTGAAAAGACTTCCAATGCCAGTGTCCTCAGATTAAGCACCGCAGCCTTTGAATGGCCCGGTTAAGGTAATTGTGCAGTTGTCCTAAACGTCCCACTGCGGCGATTCGCTTAGCGAACCGAAACAATGGCAGTCAGTGGACGTGAGTGATTTATTTGACCCGCGCTCAATTGTTCGGAAGTCGAATGACGCCTACACTAACCTCCGCCTTCCTACACTGCAGCTCCGTATTCATCACTAGTTGCATGAGTACTGTCGCTTACTAAACCTGGTATTCGACTTGAGTATTCCAATCTGCGCCCAGTGGTGTATCTGTTAGCCCTTTTAGAAATCTTGACTACTTAGGGGTCGTCCAGAAATTACGTACCGTTAAATGGGGGGGGTGAGGCAGCGTTCGTCGCGATATGTAGAGATAGGAAATGTTTTAGTGTTACCTAATACTGATTTTTTTACATCATTTGTTGAAATAATTCCTTTTATTCAGTCTTATACGAAAACATTAAGATATTAACAATACCTTTCTTTAAAAAAATAAATTAAAAGATTGTGTAAAAATTGTAACAATCAATGGAAACATTTTTTCATCTGTGATATATTAACTGAATGTATTAGCTTACTAAGAAAATATTGAAAACTGATCTAAAGCATTTTCTAGATTCCAATGAAATTGGCGCAGTAGACTCTCGACCTATGCGTCATCCACGAAGGCGAGTGCCCGGTTGTTGTCAGAAATTTTCTCACCTGTACGTCCTCCCTTTATTTATAAATTATCCACAATCTTATTGTTAGGCAATGGAGCAGTCAGTGTCGCCAACTAACAGAATAATTATCTTCATTTTTAATAAATAACACGAACAGAAATAATTCAAATTATTTTTACTGATATATAATTTATTTTACTTGTTGTAAATGGGTCCCAAACGTTATAGAAAACTGATATCATAGCAGTGCCTCTGACCGGGAGATTCTAGTTTCGAGTCCTGATGGCGGCAGGATTTTCGACACTAGCTTTTCAGCTAGGTCGAAATCAGTCGCTGTCTCGAGGAGAATTCTAGCGGCCGGCTGCTCTGATCGATAGTTTTCCGTGGTTTCTCCGATCAACACCAGGCGAATGCTGGAGCAGTACCCTAATAAACGGTCCACGGCCCGCGCCCGATCTTTCCTTCCTCCTCCTTCTCCTATCCTCTCTCCTTACACACACACACACACGTGTACTACACTACACTTTCCGGGAGACTTGTTGACAGCTTAGACGTTGTCCCGGCTGGGACGGTGGCCCGCTGGTGGGGTGGGAGATAACTGGTTGGGGAAAACTCTGCTAGCCGACGGTAGTGCGGCGCCGGATCTCGCCATCCAGCGTGGAAAGATCACCACCATCTCCCGATGAAAAACATGCACTAGACTAACGGGGCTAATGACCTAAGCTGTTGACACGCCCGGAATCACTAATCAACCAAACAGACAAAAACGTTATAGAACTTATGGGGGGCGGGGGTTCAAGCGTGTGTTGCAGGTGCGTGACGGGAGAAGAGGGAATATTCACATTACTGGCCGGCACCTTACTATTATTATTGCACATCACACAGTGGCGCAACACTAGACAATATAACATTCAAAAAGAAATCATATCTGATCGTTCTACTAACCGGAAGTGAACGGAGGAAAATCTTATTCGAAGCATTCATTTTCCTTGTAACTGGGAGCAGTCTCTGCGGCGTTGTTCAAATAGATTCTGTGTGTAGAAACCACTTTGATACAAGATAAACGGAGAGTATACTCCAAACGCGTGTTGTATGTTTGTTTAGCGAACCTAACACAATTTCTGCATTTACATGTGTGTGAAATAAGTGTGCAAAACCAATCCATGTGCAAAAAGAACACGGGAGTTGAAAATATATTCTGAAATTACAACATACGTATCGTGTATGTATGAAATAGTGCTGGCTGTAAATGAGACGAATGTGATCGTGCGTTCTTATAATTGCAAGAAGAGACGCGGGTGCGTACTAGATTTAAGCAGACTGCCTGAATGCAGGGAAGAGTATTGCGATTGGCAATGGATCTTTTATGCTACTTCCCCGTAGCATTCAAAATTAAGGATGTGCCCTTAACAGCTAAACTGTCATTTCTCAACAGTTAACGTTTCGTAACTGTTACGGAAAAATAACAGTTATTTCGTTTATCCTGTTATTGACTGTTATCGGTTGAAATACATAGAACTGCAATGTACTGTGCCTAATCCAAACTACTACAAGCTTTTGTGGCAACCATTTTGTACGATAACAGCTTCACTGCAGCTAATCAATCATGATTTGCCAGTGTTCAAATTATATTCATTAATACATAATTCGTCATTTTTACACACCCTGTGCTCGAATATTTTTTATATTTTATTGTATGCACTACAATACGTTTGTTCTTTAAATTGAGTTCGTGTTTAACTTATTTATGTCCCATTGCTGCTTATGTGAGATCAACTAATATTTTCCTAGGTTCGCTGAAATAAAATGAGTTATGGTCAAATAACTCGCATTATAATACTTTATATTCAACAGTCATTACCACTTTAGCTGTAGGTGAGCAAAAACAGTTTCTCATTATTTTTGGTACTCGTCACGTCACTATGCACAAGGTGCATATTTGAAAGAATATTTGCGATCTGAACCGGAATCACTTTTATTTTAGTAATATTCTATACACATTTACTACACATTATATAAATGACTATTAATCCTTGACAGTTCATCCAGTCTCGTTCATATCAGCTGCTTCTCTGTCCAAACATGTTTGGGAAAGCAGTGCAAGCAAGCGCCGTAAGGTAGCTGTATAAGCTTTACGTTGCTACCCACGTTATTCGTTTTGCGTGGTTTAACTCTTAGTAGTCACCACAACTGATTTAACTCTTAGCAGTCAGCCATGTTAGGTTGCTGGTCATGGACCTGTTATTTTTCAACTGTTATTAATAACAGCTATTACGAGTCAACTGTTATTATGATAACAGTTATTAAAGAAAAGCTGTTAAGCCCATCTCTATTGAAAATACGTTCCCGTCGCCAATTTCGATGTCACTACAGTACCTCTGACCGGGAGGTCTTAGGTTCTAGTCCCGACGGTGGCAGGATTTTCGACACTAGCTAGGTAGCTAGGTCGAATTCATTCACTATCTGGAGGAGAATTCTAGCGGCCGTCTGCTGTGATTGGTAGTTTTCCGTGGTTTCTCCGATTAACACCAGGCGAGTGCCCGGCAGTACCGGCGAATGCCGGAACAGTACCTTAACAAATGCCACCAGCAGGGCCACTGCCAGCGGGGCCACGGACAGCGTGCAATTATTCCTTCCTCTTCCTTGTCCTATCCTCAACCCTTTCTTACGCATTTAGGCTACCTTCATACGGAGCGACTCGGTGGCACCACAGAAAAGTGGCAGAGCCTTTCTCATACAGCCACCGCCGAGCCCCACTGACCGCGAGAGAAGGATTCGTGAATCACACCGCTGTGGGCTTCGGCCGCCGAAAAACAGCCAGCAGGTAAAAACCGGTGCAGTGGCGCGTCCGAGCAGACTGTCATTTAGAACCGTGTTCTGCTGGCGGTGGCACGGACGTGTGTCTGTGCTTCTGGTAGTGGAGTGTCACTCACGTGGCACTCAAGCTGTTGACAAGTAAACTAATGCTTTGTCAGCAGACGCGCCACTCTGAAACGCTGCTTATTGGCACCGTGTGAAGGGGCCCTCACACTTTCATGCACTACACACCACTTACACATCACACCGATCGGGAGACCAGTCGCAGCTTCGAGCTTGTTCTGGCTGCAGCGGTCCCCCGCGGTGGGAGATTCCTAGTTGGGAAAAAACGTTCAAGTACGTAGGTCGGCGCCGGATCTCGCGATCCAGTGGGGGAAGATCACCACTATCTTCGCGATAAAACATGAACCACACTTACAGGAAAAATCTGAAGCTGACGCGCCTGGAAACACTAATCAAATATAGTCGACTCTGGTTTTAGTGAACCCTCGGTTATAGTAAACTAGAAGTTACTGGTCCCGTTTCACTTACATTACAAGTAAGCATAAGAATATTCGGTTATAGTGAACCTGAATCTCGGCTATAGTGAACGTAGGAATTACAACGTCCAAGAAATTAATTCCGTCCTGGAAAAGAATACATCGCCTCAGTGCCACAAATTCCAACACTAGGCAGCTTGAAAAAACATTGTCGGCCAAAGGTCATAATTGAAGTCTCCCCTGAGGCAAAGGTAGCGGACCAGGAATGGGCACCTTACTGAACCTTATGCCACTCAGTTTCACTTGGAAACAAAGGTCGTGTCCCGCGTGGGCTACGACTGGCGGCGACGACGTGCGATTGCTTGCTTCAATTCCAATCTTGGTGAATTTTCTTAAGGACAAATGAATATAATGACATTTTTAGTTCGTGCTGTTAATGTATTTTTCTGTATCTGTATGTTTAAGAAAATCAATCGTTATGGAGAAATTCTATTTAATTTAGACATCGGATATAGTGAACCTCGGATATAGTGAACCAAAAACGTTAGTACCCAGAAGTTCACTATATCCGCAGTCAACTGTAGTATGCAAACTCCTGTGCCTGCGCCCCGCGTTGGCGCCGGTGCACGCGCGTCCCGCAGGTGCACGGCGATTAGGATTCGTGCACTCGGCGGCGTCTATCGATCGCGCGTCCGAGGCGCCGCGAAGGCGAAGCACGCGGGGCGGGCGGCGCCAGAGGGCGATGTTTGCGGGATGGGGCTTACAAGCGGCGGGGGCTGTGGCAGTGGCAATGGAGATGGAGAGGCGGGGCGGAAGAGACAGTGGCAGCGGAGAGGGAGCGGTGGGGCCGGAAGAGGTGGAGGTGGAGGCAGGGGTAGTGAAGAGGGAGTGGCGGGGCCGGAGACAGTGTTAGTGGAGGAGGAGGCAGAGTTGGCGGTAGAGGCGGAGGATACTAGGCAGTGGTGCTGAAGCGGCGGGGCGGAAGAGACAGTGGCAGTGGAGAGGGAGCGGTGGGGACGAAAGAGGCAGAGGTGGAGACAGGAGTAGTGAAGAGGGATCGGCGGGGCCAGAGACAGTGTTAGTGGAGGAGGAGGAGGCGAGGGCAGTGGCAGTGATGATGAAGGGGCGGGACGGAAGAGGCGGAGGTAGTGGCAATTGAAATGGAGCGCGAGCGACGGTGGCGGCGGCGGCGGAGGCAGCGGAGGCGGCGGCTGGCGGCCACGTGCGGGCGCCGCTCCGCCAGAGCTACCGCTGGAGGCGGCTCGGATGTCGAAGCTGTTGATTCGGGAGAGCAGCCAAAAGTTCCTCTTCCTCTGCAGCAGTGCCCTGCTGTGTTGGAGAAATTCGGAGGATTTCTTTTGACACGGGCCGGAATTGGGTGTGTAACTTGTCACTACTTTCAGTATATTCATAACAAACTGATTGGAAAAAAACTTGAATTTCCTTATTTAACTACACGCAGACAGCATTACTATACTCTCGTTTCGGGTGTACTGAATTGTATTCATATGACGAAATCATTGTAGGCTTGAATATAGTTGGCTTTTATTTACTGTTGTGTTAAGTTGGAAAAACATTGTGTTATTACAACCCACACAATTAATGATTGAGTGATTTTGAAGCCTTAATAAAAATTGTAGCTAATCACAACACAGACTTCCTGCGGAAGACTGTGTTCTCCATTGTACTTGGTCGCTGTTATTTTACCATCTGAAAACTCGTTGAATTATTGAACTATAGTTCACCATTTTTCGGATCAATTTCATACCTGACTCCTATGAACCGAAAAATTAATTTCAAATAAAGAGGTAATGAAAGTCAAATTTGAAAAGTAGAAGCTCTTAAATATTGAAGTTTCGAGGTTTCTATCTCTGTCAGAGTTCTTGGACTTGCCAAGATTGATGCAAAGCGAAAGAAAAAGTAGTCGAGTAATAGTGTAAAGGACATAACAAGCGGGCCAGTAACCCAGAATAATATCTAATTAGATATTGGCTTATATCCTACGAAGCTATGAGGAAATTGCGTGAAGCGTCAGAATCAAGACCGAGGAAATCTCTCCGCAGCTGAAAATTTGTCATGTGCACCTTTGTGTGTCTGACAGTCTATTCATCACTTACCGGAAACTGGCAAACTAACAGAGTATGGTCTCGTCGAGTTACTTTCAACCGCAAGGCAAATTCTCTGTCAGGCGAATGTTCACTCTGAACTAGCGAGTGCTATTTTCAACTCAAAGGATTTTTTTTTTACTCTCAAGATGGTCTGATGGGTAAAAAGAAGACGCGCTGATACCTTCACGATACAGCCATTGTGTCACTGCCACTTTTGGTTGTTTTACGAGAGTTGACTTCACAAACATTGTTGACTAGAATGTCATATGCTTCGAGAACCAAAGCTCGGGAAGTTTCGACATTAGCTAGATAGCTGGGTTTAACCAATTAACTGACATGATCTCCAATTGGGTATCTCATACCTTTTTCATTGTTGCTTGACATTGTGTAATATAATTTGCGGATTTTATTTCAATAGATGTAAACATCCTAAACTGTGCGCACACGAACGCAACGACAATGAGCGAGCGCTGTGCGCTCAGAATTAATTTGACAGTTAATGGGTTAATTCAACCACTGTAAAGAGAAGAATTTAACGAGGGGATGCTCTGTTCGCTGGGTTTCTTGAACAAACTGGCAACGACCGTGCGCGATCTTTTTGCTCATCTTTGATCCGTCTTGTAAACACATTCTTACATAGGGCTGCCAACCGTCCTCCATTTAAGAGGACAGCCCCCCGTTGGCGTCAATTGTCCTCTCATCCTCCTTTGTATTTTAAATGTTCTCCTATTGGTAAATTTTGTCATTTATTTTATCACATAGCTAACTTCTTCTACGTTGTATCGTTTATTGTATAATTTAGAATAGAAAACATGAATATCCTTTTTCAGAACCCTGACACACGCATGCATGATAGTATCTCTCTCTAGTGACTAAAAAAAAGAGACCCTAAGGCCATCTTCATCTGCATTTTGTGAACGAATCTTTTCACGTGAATCGCAAATGGAGATAAGAAAGATTGTGTTGGTCTAAATTAAATATTTATAAAAAGAAATGTGTTGATGCAGTTGGCTTTTCTTGTCGAGTGTCCTCTCTTTTACCTGAACCTCGTTGGGAACCCTATGTACAATACTAGTCAGTAGCTCACGGCTTGTTTCATCTGGGGCGATATCCCGCTAGGAGAGACACATGGAGGATGGCATCTCCATAAACCGTATAGGTCAGCACCGACTTCCATGTTCCAGCGGTGAAAGACCTCCACCTCTCGGGTAGTAACATTCCGTACACATATGGGACTCCTTACACTTAATGTCCTCAGTAGGTGGCGCACTCATAACCAGTGAACGAAATCATATCTCTAGAATAGGATCTGGGATCATTATCTGGGACCAGGAGAGGTGGCTCTGGACATCAACTGATGTCACTGCAGTGCCTCTGACCAGGAGATCCTAGGTTCCGAGTTCCGACGGTGGCAGGATTTTCGACACTAGCTAGTTAGGTAGATGAAATTCTGTCACTATCTGGAGAAGAATTCTAGTGGTCGGCTGCTCTGGTCAGTAGTTTTCCGTGTTTTTGTTTCATCAACACCAGGCGAATGCCTGTGCAGTACCTAAATAAAAGGGTCACGGAGCGTGCGCGATCTTTCCTTCTTCTTCCTTATTCTATCTTCACACCTTAATTACATACTTACCACTTACATTTACTACACTACTACACATGCCGGGAGACAGGTTGGGAGCATAGAGCTTGACCCGGCAGGGGTGGTACCCTGCTGGTGGGAGATACCTGATTTGGGGGAAACCCCGTTAGCCAAAGATAGGTGACTGCAGTCACTCCACGTCACATTCTGCAAATCGATGACATCATTCGTGGGAGACTGCAGATGAAGCGAGAAAGATAACGCAACACAATTCATCTGCCTAACAGAGCTGACATCCCCTGTTGCTTCACCGTACACATTTTTGAGTCTTTCACAAATAAAATTGGGCATTTCACCTTCTGCATTCAGCAATGCAATCACACAACGCAATCTCTTACGAACATCGATGTCGGCCACTTTTCAAACGACTTCAGTGCTCTCACCTAGTGACGGAGGAAGTTACTACTGCAGTGGATTGTAGAAATAGGTTTGAGGAATAGTGCCAATTTTTTTTACATAAATAATTTTATTTACTTATAAAAATAGAAGGCATTACTTTTTGACTTCGTACTAGTACTCCGAGTGTTACCTATAAAGTGGCATAAGTACTCGCGCCATTTCCCTCGTGACATCATCAAACACGACTACGAAAAGTCCTAATGCACAAGTGGAAATATCTTGCCGGCAACTTATAGCCCCGTCATGCCCATTCTACTACAAGAAGCAGAAACACATTGCCGGGAGGTATTGCGGAAACCTATTGCTAGTGCAAAGCCAATATTTAAGCCATTCTAATGTTTTTTCTTTTCATAATTTCTTCCGTTTTTAAACGTAATGTAAAATGATCGTTCAGAATCGGATCACTTGTGATAATTACAAGAGGAACTAGAAACCCACAGCGCGGGAAGTGGATGGGGAACCAAAGTATTTCAGTGCTTTACAATCTCGAAGTTTGTTGTGACATTAATTTCAGAAGAAAATGAAAAAGGAAACTTTAATTTTAAATGACTTACGAAGTTTACAATAAAGTGTGTTCATTAATATTTGAAAGTCTGGCGCGCCCTTCAAGATCCTTATTAAAATCCCCATACTTTTTAATGAGTTTTAATTATCGCGTTCAGTATATTTTGTATTATACCTGCAGCCTTAAAAAAGGCCAATACGCTTGAGATTTTGATGACTTATTTACAATATTAATATGTGAAATGTAATGCTGTAATGTAAACTCCAAAGTTTTCTCAATAATACATCATTTAATTCTAGAAGATGAGATACAAAAAGGATATTGGCATGGTCTCTTTGGTTTGGATATATCATTATTTAATATTGCATCAGACGTCTACCGTGCAATTTACCTCAAAATTTAAAATGAACTGTGAAAGCTTTAGTGGACTATCACAATAAGATGAGAATCAATTAGAATCACAGGATGCCAATGCAGTTTTGTCTTTAGATTCTCGTCTGGTATGTAGAGAACATTCAAAACTTATTGTATGGACTTTCGTTCCTAGTTTCTCTAGTTTATGTCAGTTATTCATCTTCTCTGTCAATAAAATATCGACTGCCCTTGGTGGAGATTAACACATGTGCAGTCTTTCTGTCTGAAAATATAGTTTTTTAAAATCATTTGTGTATTCCCGAGAAGCTAGTATTTTATTTATAATGTTTTAATCATTACTAAACTACTGTTCCACAGAATGGCACAGGCTTTCCCTTACTAGTTAGTTTCATATTATTTTGGGCGGCTGCAATATTACCAGGATCTCTCGCGGTACCTACACCTCTGGGTCTGCAGTGAAGAGCACCTTCGCGAACCTATTTCGATACCCTTATTGTATCTTGCCCTTCGTAATCCCTACTAGTACCATTCTTCAGGGTGTATGATCAAGTTCCATTGAACAAACAAATTGCTCTCAGTTTCCTGTCAGGGTAAAATATGGAAGGATTACGGTATAGGTGTAATATGCGAGAGACTCAGAATTGCCCTATGCTTCAAATAGATGTAAAAACATTTTTATGTTACGTGGGTTTCGAACCCATAGTCTTGGTGCACTGTCGGATCCGGGAGGGGGGGGTCATGGGGTCATGAGGGCCATGCCCCCCCACGAAAAGGCCTAGAGTTTTCGTGTACATTCCTGTATTTCGCAAAATTGATTTAAATATTTTTTTTATTTTAGAATTATCTAATTATTTAAACAATAAAATTGTAGAGTGCATTACAGTACAAAAAATAGACAAGATAATAACAAATTTGTTTATTATTTAACAAAATTCTACGATGACCCCCCATGATCGACTGGATCCGCCCGTCTTAATATGTCCATCATATGTCGCAAGCCCCTGTCTCATGAGGCCAAATTACTTAACCGCTCCAGTTGCAAATGTGTTATTGCTTTGGAACATAATAATTTAATAAAATTGTATTATATACTAGTCTATATTTTTTTCCGAAACGTAGGCAGACAACCACGTAGTGATTTTTTTTTCTCCTACTGACCAAACCCCATGAACCTGACTTCAGTTAACTAACTCTTCAAAACTGTTGTAGAATGTAGTATTTGTAGCACGTGTCACTTAACTCAATGGTTTATGTAATGTTTCACGTATTATTTATATTGAGTAAATAGATGTTTATCAAAAAACACGTACATATTTTTCAAATTTGCTCAATTTTTCGTACTTTCAATGGTAGACTTGAAACATGACTTTAAAAATATCATAGAAAAGTGAAACCTGTTGTTATATTCAAATTTTCATTGAAAATTTTGTAGGTGCTTTTCAGAAAATGTTTGAACGTTTCTGAAAATATGCAATTTTACTCTCATTTTCACAGATCTTTCATGTGTTCGGGAAATTTCGTAAGAATGCATATGAAGCACTACTACACAAATGCAGTAATGTATAAAAAACACCTGTAATATAAATTTTTACAACGTGATAGATTTTTTAAAACTACATTTTCTTAATTTTTGCAAAATCCAAAAATACATCCTGGCGTTTACGTCATGTTATTTAGTGCGTCAGTGTCAAAAGTTTAAAGGAAAAATTTGGAGCGTTTTGGAGAAAACCTTGTTTTTAAAAATGGTCATATTTCATTCAAAATTGTGCCAAAAATACGAATATTTTCAAAACCTTTTCATGACATTGGCTTAAGAACTGATTGAGGAAAACTAATTTTGTTTCAAGAAAAAAAGTCGATGGGGTCTAAAACATTTCAAAATTTTGCAATTTTTGAAAATTCATGGTTAATAAAGAAAATCGGACCGATGCAATCTTTTCCGGCGATTTCATATTTTTTCTGCCTGTCTCGGATAACATGAAAATAATAAGAGCCCGTTATATTGTCCGGAATGTCAGTAAAATTCAGCCTCAGTTGCAACGCGCTACTGGGTGCACTAGCTATTGGATGGCAAATGCAGATTGGATTTCCGGAGAGAAAGAAGTAAATTGCAGCGCTTACGATAGGGATTTTTTTATTCGGAGCACGCTTTGAAAATGTATTGTTATGACTCAGTTTATTTATCATTACAATAAAAACTACGTATAACCTGTGGGGGAGAAGTACGAATATATACGTTCATTCTCTTGACCTCCACAGTCCCTCCATACCATCTTTTTGAAACGAGAGTGGTTGCCAACATTTGAAAAACATTTTCTTTGCCTCGTAAAAGACAACTAATTGCAACGGAAAACGAATTATTGATTTATTTTGATGAAGTTGCTGACGAAATAACAACCCCTCCAGCCCACATCAAGTAACAAATTCCTGCAAACGTGCGCTTTCCGATAACCTGTTTCAGTTTCCGATATTTGTTCGTCGATCGGTTTTTCTTTCACCTTTTCCTTATCAATGCTACCACATATACTTTCTTCTCCACTCTCATTGTGAGCTTTCAGTTTTGCCTCTGTAGTGCTCCAATTTAGCTTGTTTTGAATTAGGAGTCTCGGCATATTTTTAACTTTTGTGTAGTAAGTAATGTTTATATAATAAAGTTCGTTACATAGCGCGGATTAGTATTTTTCTTTGCTTTTTTTTTTTACTTTTCTAATTTTTCGCACTCGGTGTTGTGCAGAATAAAATATAAAACAGAGTACAACGATTCAATTAAAATGACAAAGTTTTAGCAAATTATTGTGTAGTAATTATCTGGGAAAACTAAATGACTGTTATAACCAAGGATGTGATACAAGCCCTTTCTAGAGGGGTAAGCCCTTTTTCATTTTCAAATTAAGGGCGGCAATGCACAATTATTTTCTGTTCTACTCTCGATCGATGCCATAAAACTAGAAACTCAGGATCTATTGCGTGTTCTCATGAAATGCAGCTTCGTCTGTTAACAAATGGAGTGTAATTCGCATTTTAAATTTGATATCAGGCCTCTGGTCTGCCGCTTATAAGCCCACCTTGGACCTAACCGAAACATGCATATTTGATTCGCGCCATCGAGTACATTTAATCTCACAATATCTCGGATGACCATTTTAAAATAACTGGATCAACCCGAGATCGGGCAGCTTTCTAATCGTGAAAAATACAAATTTCGTTACTTGGCCAACAGAGAGAACGGAGATTCGGCTGTGAGTTCACTGGTGTGACGTCAAATTCCATAGAATCTTAGACTCGCCGCTAATTTCAGAAATTCATAGCGTCTCCATAAACGTTTGTTGAATGATGCAATTCGGAAGCGATGTGATCTCTGTGATCATCGCTCGACCATCATCATTTGCGCGCGATGAAGTATAAACCCCAAAATTAAATGAACAACGGAAGGTGGTATGGTGATATCTGGTCTTATTCTGTACGTTTTCAGTGCTGACGGCAACGTTTTAAAGCTTTTTCTGCCCTGGCAAAGTATTAAGGTGCTGGGTACCTCCGGTGCGGCAAAATGATAATCTTCTCGTTCGAGATGAAATGTCGCTTAACATGTAAACACTTTTTCTCATCATTTTGTTTCTTACTTTCCTAACCGCATCGTACTATTTCGAAGCCTTAACAGTGTATCATTGTCAGCTTTGTATCCTTGGTCGTATTAATTTGGCAGTCACGAGAAAGATGGATCTCCTAATCGATTTAAAAAATCTGTTTATGATTGCTTATATGAGTTTCCAAAACTTTTGTTGTTTCACTCCAGAATTTCTATCTTCTACCCACGTCGCATTCTTCGCGACTCTTTCGCAACATTTCCATTGCAAGGGAACGATAATACGAAAGGTGTTGCTCTCAATATTCAGTCCCAGGCGCTATCTTGACTTCCCATAAAATTGATCGTCTTCGCTCTGCGGAGCATTGTTCTCAGCTAAATCCACACGAAATCCCGTCCTGACAGCGCCCGCTAGCGGTTATTTCTGTAGCTCCGAGCCCTGTCGCTCGGCTCATTCTTCACCCTTACGTGCTGCTTATTGCGACGTCACTCATAACGATGTCACAATCTATCAGATGCCGCCGTCTCACGCAAACGACGTCTTTTCCTCACCTCTCCTTTCTACTCCAGCTCCGCTTCGACCTACTTGCGTCATTGAGTATTGATCCTCGGCGTTCTCCGTCCGTCCAACGTCATCTTCCCGCCCCGTGTCTCGCTACGCTTCCTGCGCTACCCTCATCACTCGCTCCATTTCTCCTTTATCGCCGCCATTCTCCCCGGTGCCTCGCCCTCCTCCTTCGCCTCCATTGCTCTTTAGTGCGCTCAGCCTCCGCAGTTGAAGCTCCTTCATTGCGCCGCCATCAAGGAAGGGGCGCGACGGTCCCTTTCTTCTCCCTTGCAGTGGCGGCTCGTGCTTCGGTTGCACAACCCTCAGGCAAACGAAAACCATCTTGCAAAAAAAATATGGTTTTTGTAATTTTTGGTTTATCCAGTGAATCCTGATTTATTTGAAAACGATCTTATTACATATTAGGAATATACTACATTTTCCTTTTAATAACTCGCAATATTCATGATATTGTAGCAATATCGATGTATATGAAATCATTTTGAAATCAAAAAGACCGCTGTCTCCGGCGTCTGCTGCTCTCCCAGGCAGTCCACCATGACACGCTCTTGGCTCTGTGCTTCAACATAGGGCCTTCGGTGCGGCAACCGGTGGGTGGGGGTCTAGTCGACGAGTGCTGCACGACGTCCGAGGGGAATACCAATTTTCTGTCGTCTGACTCTAGCTGCGACTTAACTTTATGAATTTCGCGTGTTATTGAAAGGATACAAGTTTAGTCAATTATTGATGGCATTGAATGCGTTATTTAAGGCATTTGGAGAATTTATTTTCATTTTATTATGGAAGGTAGACCCGTTTTGTGTCTCATTGTGTTTGCGTCTTCCCGACAGCAGAGACGGGATGCGAGAGTTAACAATACGTGTGTATATACATGTAATATAAAATTTTAGAATCAAAATAATTTTATTTATGTAAGACTTATCTTTACAACAGTATTTCTTGCAAAGTACAAGAGTACGATAATCGTATTTTTGAAATCTAGTTGTTTTTTGTTTTGAATGAATTCTATGACTTGCAATTGTCTCAATATAGAACTAAAGCAAAACCTCGAGTGGGTGAGGGTCTGGACTTCGCTTTTTGGCCACCTCGCGTGAGGTAGCTCATTGCTCGCTCAGATAGACGGAACGAGCGCTAAATGGGACCCTGCGATTTAGCTGCACTGGGAGACCAATTAACGACGCGGTAAAGCGCCTACTGGAAATCAAAGCCAGAAACATGTGCGCGAGGGAGGTGAAAATACCTGGCACAGACACTACCCATAAAATTGTACGAAAAGTAACGTTTGAATATAGATTTTTATTTAATTTAATTTTGATTAATTTTTCCATGAATACCTGACATTTTATTATATATTATAGTTCTGGAGTTTGAAAATTACATTTCCGTCATTGGATGGAGCTGCAACCTCCAGTTTGTTGAAACACCAGCCGCCACTGCTTCCCTTCATCGACTTCACTGTCACTTCCCCTACCGACGACTGCGAGGGAATATCACTGGTTGACACACATGTACGCATAAACATCACAAGCTAAGTTGACGACCATGGATAGAAATCGTCAAACTTCCCTACCACAATTAAAGGTAGATAAAACTAAATAGTAAATAGTGTTGACAGGTTTCAGTCTTGTGTCATGGTATTACTACGTAGTATCTCATAGAGAGCAGGTTCGTTAGAGTTACGTATAATACACTACTATCACTCTTGCCAATGTTATTACGAGTTCCAATATTATTGTAACGTCGTCAGTTGGCGACCATGCTTCCGAAGGAACTGTGCACGCCGCCGGGCCCATCAGAATGTAGGCGACCGCAGGGGATTGGAAGGGCGTCGCAATAAAAATAACCAGCTGAGGGGGAGTTTGGTGCCTCCAAGACGCAAGGGCGATAACGTGATGGGCGGGCGGCTGCCCTCATAGGGAGGCTGAGGGTGATCATGTGACCACCAAGAAGTATGCGAGCCCAGCAGATGCGCAGGCGGACGGAACTTCGCTTTTTGGCCACCTCACGTGAGGTCCCTCCCTGCTCTCCCCGATAGACGGAACGAGCGCTTCATGGGATCCTGCGAATGCGCTGCGCTGGGGGTCCAATTAACGAAGCGGTAAAGCGCCGTAGAGGAGGGATTGCATTAGCCAAGGGTGCGGGGAGCAGTGAGCGTATGTGTACTGGGAGGTGGCGATAGCGCAAAATAACCTCAGAGTTTTTACGTACGTGTAAAACATTTTAAATAAACTGTTGTTCAGAGAGCTCTCGTCTTTGAGTCATTATTTAGTTACCAACTTACAATACATATTTACACTGCATTTATTACAACGGGGAAGGCCAAAGTTCCTTTTCGTTTATTATTGGTACAAATTCTACTTGTGCCTCGGTCATGCCGCCGACGAAGTGACAAATCGGGCAATTCCTTCCCTTTTGACACCCCTCCCTCCCCGTCAAAATCACTACCTTGGCCATCAGCCCCACAACCTACAATAGCATCAGCAACAACATCAACATCACCATCAACAACAATAGTATCATAATCGTGATATCTGCCAGCGACCATTAATCTCACACCCATCATCTAGTTCCATCGTGCCACGCACATTCCCCTCACAGAGAACCGTAGCCGCGTGACCGTCGCGTCAGCGCTTCCGACGCGCGCGCTGCAGCTGCATTGAGGGGGAACCACCTCCCCCGCCCCACGTGCCTCGGCGCCTTCGTATCGAGCGCCGTTCAGTCGCCACCCGCCCCCTCGCCCCTCCCCTCCCCGACCCCGCGCCGCGCCCATTCAGCGCCGCCTCCGCGCACGCTCGGCCGACCAGGAAAACAAACAACACGCAGGGGGCGGAGAGGGGCGGAGAGGGGCTGAGCGGGGCGGGGCGATGGGCGGGGCGGTGCGGGGCGGTGCGGGGCGGGGCGCGCCGAGCGGGGCGGGTGGGACGGGACGAGACGGGACGGGGCGGGGCGGGGTGGGGCCGGGGCGTGGCGGAGCGTGGCGGGGCGTGGCGGGGCGGGGCGTGGCGGGGCGTGGCGGGGCGTGGCGGGGCGGGGCGGGGCGTGGCGGGGCGTGGCGGGGCGTGGCGTGGCGGGGCGGGGCTGGACTGGACATTTGGCCCTTGGAAGTGCTATCGCTCGTACACTCCCTCCGGGGATGCTCTCAATACGCGACACACGCCGCGCCGCCGGGCTATCGGCTGGGGAAAACGCGACGGTGAGGGAGACGAGTCGACAAATGGGGTAGGCCTGCGTCAGACGGCATCAAGGCCTACTGTCTGAACTCAGGTCTCAAATGATACTGCTTTCCAATATAGCCCACTCTGCTCCTTTATCATTCAGTTTTTAGGGAGAGGTTCGTTTTCGTATTTCGTTTAGGGAGAGGTTTTTTTTGAACTCGCTATAGTGGTCTTGTCGCATTTTATAAATCAAGAGGCCAATTTAAAGCCTTGGGAAGGAGGAAAGGCAGTTACGGTAACGCAAGCGAAATTTGAAATATTGATGTCAGCGTTTCACTAGATACTGTTTATTTGTACTACCTCCACCCAAGCAGACATTCCGCATTTGGTAAAGCACTTTCTAGCTCACATTCAAAATTACGTTTCAAGAGTGAAAATAGCTTCATACCATAGTCTAACTAAAGTCGAATGGCCAGCCTCTGAACTGTTCTTTAGAACTTAATAACTCTGGTATTGTTCATCAATAAATATTCTAGTGTTGCGAAGCTTTGAGATTGAATTTCACACAATCTCAATAGTTACGTTAATTTTATCGTGGAATAATATTTCTGTCTCTACTTCGTCACGTCAATTTTCGATAACATATGTTTAAAATTACTGCTTGTACGTGCACACCAATGCTAAGGAATAGGAAACCCTAGAAGACATCTCCCAAAATGCATTAGAACATGAAGATGCGCCTGACAGTCACTCATAGCCTCCTTCCAGTCCACCAATCGAGATCTATGAGGCGGCATTCAGCGCGTCTCGATCCCCTGATGGGGAAATGATAACTTTTATGGGGATTCATCGAGAAGATTCTAAGAAATTTCTAAGAAGTTTCATCTAAGATTCTAAGACGTCTTTTATGTAACTAAAATGTTTTGGGTGACTTACGGCACCTGCAAAGGTTTGCTCATCGATTCGTCTTGACAAAAAAAATCGAGCAACATGAATTGTTACTTTACTCATCAGATTGCCGATAATTATTTTTAATTTCGTAAAATACAAAAAATTAAACGAGTATATTAATCGATATTTTTAATGTAATTTTCTATGCCTGAAAATGGACGAACCAAGCAACTGTAAAAATGTTCAAATTTAATTTTATTAATAACTTGCAAACCACAAACAAAACTTTTAAAACTGAAAATATTCGCCGGAGGCGCCACGCTGATTTAGTTATCAATAATTGGAAACTGCATCTATTCTTGTATTTTCTTTCCGCAAATATTAATATAATAGTCATATTATTGCCTGCCCTAATACATTTTCCTACATGTTTTCATGATGAAGATAATGTTTTTAAGCCAGCGACACTTTCTGTTAGCTTACTCTCGAAGTTGAAAGCCCTTGCACTGCTTGTGAGAGCACTCACCTCCAAGACGAAAGCACCTCCTAGGGTTAAAGTACACTGCTGCAGTTTGCAGGGATTTGTAATTAATAGATGAGCACAAAACTATTCAATATCAATTTGAATTTGCTCCCAGAAATGAACAATTCCCTTACTTTGAGATTATAGTCCAGTGGTGGTTCTGCTGGTGTTTTTCATGGATTCCAGTGTTTTTAGGAGCTAATAGGAGTTATTTTACTATTATCAAAGTCGTGTATGCTGAATATTGGTTCAAAATTAGTTGAAATTGATTAGGGAGACGTTAATACAAAGTAAACTTTAAAACGACAAAATTCTCGAATTTGCATTCATAAGATCTATAAGAGTATTATTGTATAATGCATCATTTACGATACACGTTATAATCATTCAATATATACATCTTATTATCAATTAATCAATTGTAACCTACAGTGTGTGCATTATTGTTTACTATAGAATGTAATTTCTCGAATATGGAACAAAACTGGTTCTTTTAAAAAAAATTAATTAGATACTTTTGGATTAATTATTAAGAGAAAAGTAAGATTTAAAAAGCACAATGATTAACCACGAAAATACCTCAATTAGGATTATGCGAATTTGCAAACAATTCTCGACTAAAACTATATGGAGGGTCCTATTCCGAATAGATATTTGACCTCAAAACATTTTTTAACTGTTAAAATGTATTATGATTTACAAACTTCCGGCGAGAAGATTCTGTAGAAACGTCCAATTGAAAGAGATTGAAGGGAAGCTAAGTTATCAGCAGTTCCTCCGAGAGCTAGAGAACAAATGACAGCCTTTTAACAGAAATTGGAGCACTCAGCTCTTCCCGTTTATTACATCTTGTCCAGCGACGGGAGGTATCGGCCCGGAGGCGGATGGTAGAAACGAGCGGGCACATGACAGAATGAGGCACGTGCCGTTGACACAACGAAATAGCGAGCTTTTACAGTGCCTGATGGGAACAATCGAGTGACACACTTTTATCTTATTATAAAATAAAAGATTGACATAGATCAATTACGTTGTTAGATGATGTCAGAAAATAGATATGGCAACACTGATCGGATGTCGTTTTCCTAATATCCAAGCCTACTGTCTGAACTGGTAAAATAGTGAATATGAGATGCATAAACAATTCCTTTGTTAATTTATTTATTCTGTGAATTTGAACTTGTTCGAATCGTTTCGGATTTCGTAGGCAAAGATGGAAAATTTGTTTCGAAGTTAAGCTTCTGAATAGAAACGGTCGTTAGAAATGTATATTGTATGAAGTCATGTTTTCAGGAGCAACATTTCTTGGCTTACTGTCATTTTGTTTTCTCTATTACTGAACTGTGGTTCGGAGGATATCTGTAAAGGCTAACAATTTTAGAACATTTAAAAATGAATTATTTACATTCGTGAATCACTGAAAGCGTCAATGTCCAGTGTGAAATGAAGGGAACATTCATAGCAGATTCTAAAAACTCTCGTGAGTAATATCACGGTTCCAGAAATATAGAGATGATTATTGTTATTTAATGCGATGTGTTTTGAAAGGTTACATGATAATGGAACGTATTCCGGGTAAATGAATTCTAGAATGTTTCGTTTATAAGGAAAACTATTCTGTTCGAGGGTTCATCACAAACATCATTTACTGATTGACACTCTTTTTTTACTGCAACTCAAGTAACTTCCTTTTTTCTAGCTGACGTGGAAGTTACCATCTTTTCACATTCTTGCATCAGAAGTGGCTTTGAATATTTTTTTCTTTCTCAGCATTTCTGCTTTTCAGGGGTGCTGATACAAGGTTTACAAAACATTAGCTGAATCATCTTCAGGTCCAGTGTCAATACACTTCCGGCATATGTGAATGGATTAAATATACTTTTGTTATTGGGATACACACGGGATATATGTAGCGGTGTTTTTGCAAAGGTTCAATTGTTGCGTAAATATGGTATTTTAAAGCATAAACAAGGGTATCGGTACCGTTTTACTTCTATTAAAAAATCAGTAAACCATTTTACAAAGTAATGCTCGTTGCGTTGGAAATAACGAACTCGAAGCTTTTATCGAGGGCTGTGCAGAGCGAGGGCGCTGTCAATGGCGTGCATTCCGTGACTGCACTGCCCGCCCACCCGTCCACGGCACCCGAGCCAGCGGCCGACGCGCGCCGCTCAGCTTCCGGTTCCGGGTCCCTAGGGCGCACGCGACCTTCTCGCCTCCTGGCCCCCGGCTCCCGCCAAACACAAGACTCTTGCCAATCCTTCCATTCTATGGCAATCATCCCCGCTCAGTCAACTCAGCGCTCAACCCGTTCAAGATGCTTTTGCTCCTCTGCTCCGCCGCTATCCCATCCGTGCAGCAGTTGCCGCCAAACCGCCTCTGCCAATTATCCATGCCCATCTGTGCCTACTAAGCCACGTCATGCGGCCACATCAACCTTCCTTAGCCAAGTAACCAACGCCCCTCTGACTCACTGCTTCCGACTTCTCTGTTCCATCCTGTTTGATTGATTGTTTGATTGATTTTTCGTGTTTCTGGGCGCGTCAACTGCTGCGGTCATTAGTCCCGTTAGGGTAGTGCATGTTTTTTCTCGTGAGATGGCGGTGATCTTCCCCCGTTGGATGGCGAGATCCGGTGCCGACCTACCGTCGGCTAGCGGGGTTTCCCCTTAACCAGGACTCTCCCACCAGCGGGGCACCGCCCCAGCCGGGACAAGCTCTAAAGTCCCGACCGCCGGGACAAGCTCTAAAGTCCCGACCGGTCTCCCGGAGTATGTGATAGTGTAGTGCATGTTAGTGTAAGTGTGTGTGTAAGGGGAGAGGATATGACTAGGAAGAGAACGGACAGATCGCGCGCGGTCCGTGGCCCGTTCGGTAGGGTACTGCTCCGGCATTCGCCTGGTGTTGATCAGAGAAACCACGGAAAACTACCGATCATAGCAGCTAGCCGCTAGAATTCTCGTCCAGACAGCGACTGAATTCGACCTAGCTGAAAAGCTAGTGTCGAAAATCCTGCCGCCGTCAGGACTCGAAACTAGGACCTCCCGGTCAGAGGTGTTGCAGTGACATCCGTTGATGCATTGCACTCCCGGTTTTTCCATCCTCACCACATTCACATTCCTTCCCTCACTCACTCCACTCAATTTCATACTCTCTCCAGAATTTCGTCCCTCTAAGTAGACATCAAAATAATGTTCTGCACCGCCTCCTTAGTATTAGAGCTCTGTTGACTACCTCCGACTCCATCTCAACCTCTGCTTCTACCCGACTGTGGCCCGGACTCACAGAGATGGGAGATTAAGGCGCCTGCAGTTCACCTTTCCTCTTCTCTTGCGACATGGCAACTTCTGCACTACTACCGACTCTCCTAAGGCGCCTTCTCCTTTTCGCCGACGTTTCAAGCACCTCCGCCACCTCTCCCTTGGAGTAATCTCCGCCTCCACTGCCACTCTCTAATTTCCTCCCCGAATACAGCGTTTTCGTGTTGCTCGGCGCGTGCAAGTCCCACGGTTCCCATGCAAACGCTGCTTCCCCACCTCCATCTCCGCCGCGTCCCTCCTCCCTTATTATCACGCAAGCGCCTCCCTGCAATAGCTGCCACTCCGTTGTTTATCGCACCTGCCATCGGCCGCGTGACCTTCCCCCACTCTCCTCCCTGGCGCCTGCGTGCTCCTGGATGGGAAGAGGCCCTAATTAAGTTCGCTTTCAGCAATTGCGAAGGAAAACAAGGGGCAATTCCCGGGCGCTTCATCACATCTCAGTCCCAGCTCATCATGCTTCAGTCGAAGGAATGAATTGAACCTTGTTTTATTCAATTAATCCAGTATTTACACGTTATACGATTTATAATATTTTTTTTACGGTGAACCTTATTGCACTATCTGAAGTAACCCGATGTGGTCAGTATAATTAATTTGTTTCAATTGTCTGTTGGACTGGATTGAATGGTGTTTCCAGGCAAGTCAATTGCTAAGTTCATTAGTTCGTAAATGTAGTGCATATTTATATCGCTGAAGATGGCGGTGATTTCCCCCGATGGATGGCGAATTTGGCGCCGATATAGAGGCCGGCTCTCGGGGTTTTCCCCAGCCTGCGCAAGCTTTAAGCCCCGGACTGGTCTCTCGGCATAAGTGGTAGTGTAGTGCATGTTACCGTAAGTGTGTGTAAGTAACGGGTGCGGTTAGACCAAGGAAGTCGAAAGAAACATCGTTCGCGGTCCGGGGCCCGTTTGTTTGGGTGCTCTCCGGCATTAGCCTGGTGTTAATCAGAGAAATCACGGAAAACTACCGTTCAGAGCAGCCGGTCGCTAGAATTCTTCTTCAGTCAGCGGCTGAATACGATGTCGCTATCTAGCTAGTTCCGAAAATCCTGCCACCGTCGTGTCTCCTAGGTCAACCCTAGGGTCCGTCGTGAACCCTAGGGTCAACCGGTCAGAGGCACTGCAGTGACATCAATTGTTGCTCTGAGTCACTTTGGCCGGTGTTTTTGAATGGAGAAGAAATGAATTTTATTTATATACAGCGTATCCGTCTTGTTTTCACTTTTCTCACCCCAACCCCCCAACCCGCTCATGTCAAGTTTCGCTCTCATTGCTCCGCCCCGTTCCCCCTCCCCGTGCGCCCCGACCGGACTCGACCCGTTCTCTTCGGTGCCCCCTCCCTCACCATGTCTCTTCCGACCTCGTCCCGACTGCGCTCTGCAATACCGAAATACCTAAATAGATATAATAAACGAAAAACCAAAATTGGATATTTTGAAACTCAGTCGCTTGTACGTTTTTCTCGTCCGCTCAAAACTATTCCTGCAAAAGTTTCTTGATATTGTTTCGGGTGTTTCAGGTTTATGCGGGAATCTCTCTCTCTCTCACACACTCTCTCTCTCACTCTCTCACACACACATGTTATATATATATATATATATATATATATATATATATATATATATATATATGTATATATATATATGTATATATATATATATGTATATATATATATATGTATATATATATATATATAACAATCCATTTTATTCACTTTTTTACTTATTCCTCTGTTGTTTTTTTCATTTTGCTGTTTCTGCGACAACAGGCATGTTTCAATAGGGACACTAAATTATATATTCTACTACTACAGTATCGTGTTTTTCTCCTTGGAGTTACTTCTCCCTTAACGTTGCCCCCTTCCCATTATAGTGCCTTTCCTTCTGAATATTCTTATTCGCCGAAGATCGTTTTGTTGTCTTCCTTTCATCTCTCCTTCCCACCGCGCCGCGCCGTCTGGCCTGCCTCCGCTGTCACTGCCGCCCCCGCCGTGTTCACGCGCCACAGGGCACGCGAGGGCCGTCGCCGCAGCCGGGGACCATTAAGGCCAGGGGCGTGGCGGGACGGGGAGGAGCGGAGAGTGGCGTGGCGCGGGGAGGGGAGGGGCGGCCGCGACCCGCGCACGTGCCTCGGGCGTCCAGACGCACGCACAGCCCGTTTCTGCGGCAGTTTGTGAGCGAAGTTACACCTCAGTTGCTCCGTTTCTCTTCCACCGGCTCAGCTCCTCGGCGTCTGACTCCTGGCAAAGCTTCGTTCTCAGCCAAACCCTCACGCGTCCCCAACACGATTGTGCGCGCTAGCAGATGTACCCGGAGCCCTACGCACCGACACGTGTTCATTCTTCTCACTTACGTGCGGACTAAATCCACGTCACATATTAAGATGTTACAATCTAGATGCTGTCTCGCTTTAAGATGCCACCGTCTCGCGCAAACGTCTTTCTCCTCATTTCTTCTCCTTTCTGTCCCAGCTCCGCTTCGACTCGCGACATTGGATATTGTTCCTCCTTTTTCTGTGCTTGTCTCCGCCGCTTTCTGTGTATAATTGTCGCTGCAAATTGGCTTACAGTCTTTCTGAGCTTCTAAGTTGCCTAATTCCAAATACGTAGTTTCTTCAACAACTGCCTCTGAAAATAAAATGCACTAATCTGAAATGATTGTTACGAAGTCTGCTACTAGGGGTTATCGAGCGACTAATCAAGGAGTAGTCCTTGATTGATCCCTCGATAACCTCTAATGAACCTGTAACTCTAGTCGCAGTGGCGCGGCGTGCGCATGTCGCTTCTCTGATTGAACCAGCTGCGTTGCGTCCCCGCTCCCCTGAGGAGCTGCAGCTGCAGTTTGCTCAGTGGGTGGAGCGACCCCGCACCGGCACCCTTCACGGAGAAGGGGAACGAACACGAAAAGCAACGGGAGCAGGAGGCGTCGCCAGGGGGCGCGGGCGGTTAAAAATACTCACCGCTCCACTCCTCCCTCGCCCCCATAGCCACTCTTCGTTTCTCTTCACCCTCCCCGCCCCACCTCGATCCGGCCCCGCCCGGCCCAGCTCGTTCCGTCACTTACCTTCGCCCCTCTCCTCGGACTCCCCAGCGTTTCCATCCCGCCTCTCCCGCGGCGCCACGCCCACCGCGTCCCGCCCGCCTCACCCCACCTCACGGCCACGCCCCGCCACACCCCGTCACGTCCCTCTACGCCCCACCTCCCACGCCTCGCCACCCCCCCACGCCACACCATGCCCCGCCAAGTCCCGCCACGCCCCACCACGCCACGCTGGGGATACCACATCGACAACAAAACATCGATGTTCAAAACTACAATATTGATGTTAATAATGCATGGACGAAAGCCATCTATGTTTTTAAACATGTCTTAAAGGTGGTTTAGTAACCTTTAGCGTTAAATTCGTTCCCATCGAAATTTAATTTGATGATAGCCTTGTAAATTAACTCAAAATAAAGTTATAAAACACCCTTACAAAGCTCTACAGACATTTTGTTAATTAAATATTTCATATTTAATGATAATTTCAATAAATTTAATGATAATTTAATTTCACGAAATCGAAAAATTACTACCATTCAATTTTATGCATTGCAAAAACATACATAATTGTACATTTATGAGATACCTGCTTAGATGTAGATTAAATATATAAGAGTATTAAACTAATATGCTATTAAATACATTTATCTTTACTTCTCACCATAATATGACAATTGTGCACTTTCATTGTGTCTTCTACAAAAATACTCCAGAAAACGTTTTAGATCTCATGATTCAGCCAATTCCAAAAGCGTGCCATATAAATCGATTCGCGTATAGATTTCCCCCCCCCCCCCGCCAGTGCAATTGCGACTTAAGAAGAGGAACCACATTCAAACTTGTTATTGCATGGGGAGTAAATGCATAGGCATCAATTAATTATTCCTACAAAAATATCATATATACTCTTATATGAGAAGGTCTGATGAAATCAGTTGCAAATATTTTCGTTCTGAAGGAAATTATTGACTACTTCCGGGTGCGCAATTTAAACGCTCGACATTGCACTGAGACACCCTCTGCAGGTGGGCACCGATGAGCCTGGCGCAGGGACGGCGCGATCTGCCTGCTCGAAGTCGCGCAGACATCTCACGGCCAAGCTTGGAGAAAACGTGTGGGTTCACCTCACCCTCCCGTAGGTGGCTGGGCCGCCTGCAGAGAGACTCATCGCTTTCGACTACATCTCTCTCTCTCTCTCTCTCTCTCTCTCTCTCTCTCTCTCTCTCTCTTTGGGTCTCTCTCTGTCTCTGTGTGTGTCTCTCTTACTCTCCCTTTCTCTCTCTCTCTCTTACTCTCCCTTTCTCTCTCTCTCTTACTATCCCTTTCCCTCTCTCTCTTACTCTCCCTTTCTCTCTTTCTCTTACTCTCCCTTTCTCTCTCTCTTACTCTCCCTTTCTCTCTCTCTTACTATCCCTTTGTCTCTCTCTCTCTTACTCTCCCTTTCTCTCTCTCTCTTACTCTCCCTTTCTCTCTCTCTCTCTCTCTCTCTTACTCTTCCTTTCTCTCTCTTACTCTCCCTTTCTCTCTCTCTCTTTCTCTCCCTCTCTATCTCTCTCTCAACGCAGCGCAGCCACATCCCATTCCCGTGTGGTGTCTAATATTTGAATAGTGCGCCCGGAAGCACCGTAGAAAACTAGTTTGTTTTTGTTTTCTCTAAGATACAGATGACAGGAAAATTCCTTAAATAACTATTAGATCCGATTTACACGCTTCCTTTTGACGCACAATTCTAGAATTTTCGCGAACGCGCGCATGCACAGTACACGTTTTGGAACCTTAGAAGGGACACTGCGCATGTGCGCGTTCGCTAAATCTTCAGAACCGTTGGTCAAAAAGAAACTTGTAACTCGGCGCTAAGCAGTAGTCTCCATGAATTTAAATGAAGGTGCAGTGTGTAAAGGCGAGTGTGCGGGAGAGCGAGCAGGGCTGAGGCTGGGCGCCCCTGGCTGGAGCGTGTCCAACGCCCGCGCCGCGCGTGCCCCCTCGCTCCCACCGCCCCCGTCGCCGCGCGCCGGAAATAGGCGTCGGAGGGCAAGGAACCCGCTGGCGGTCGACGCTTGCGCCCGCGCGGGGGACCTGGCTCGCGCTAACGCCCACGCGACGCTGGCGCTACACGCCCACGCGGCGGGCGATGAGGTGGCGCGCGGGAAATAGCCTCCCGACGGCGCATTGATGCGGGGAACACTTGTGACAAGGTGGCGCAGGTGCCTCGATTGGAGACCAGCGTCAACCCCCCACAGTCGTGTTCGACACGTCAACGTTCACACTCATTGACTGACTATTGTTTCCTGACGTGGCAACCGAGAGCGGTGGCTCAGTGCATCAACTGATGTCACTGCAGCGCCTCTGACCGGGAGGTCCTAGGTTCGAGTCCTGACGGCAGCAGGATATTTTTACACTGGCCTTTCAGCTAGGTCGAATTTAGTCGCTATCTGGAGGAGATTTCTAGGGGCCGGATGCTCTGATCGGTAGTTTTCCGTGGTTTCTCCGATCAACCCCAGGCGAATGCCGGAGCAGTAACCAAACAAACGGGCCACGGACCACGCGCACTCTTTCCTTCCTCTTCCTTGTCCTACCCCTCCCCTTACACACACACACTAACATGCTCAACACTACCACATGTTCCGGGAGACCGATCGCGAGATTAGATCTTGTCCCGGCTGGGGCGGTGCCCCGCTGGTGGGAGAGTCCTGGTTAAGGGGAAACCCCGCTAGCCGACGGTAGGTCGTCGCCGGATCTCGCCATCCAGCGGGGGAAGGTAACCGCCATCTCCCGGTGAAAAAATCATGCACACTTACGGGATAAATGACCTAAGCTGTTGACGCGCCCGGAATCACTTACCAACCAACTGACGTGGCGCCTGTAGTAATTATTCTCGTAAGTGTAATGCATGTTATTTCTCGGGGCGTGGCAATGTTCCTCCCTCGCCAGAATGTAAGATCTACTCGTCACGTGAGACCTAGTCGAAGATCTAGTCGCGGCTTCGGTGAGCGTATGGGGGTGTTATACCTATGTTTCTGGTGTAACCCAAATTGTCCCAAGCGAGTTCAAACCGATCGGTACAGTGGATTTTTGCGGACGAAAGAAATCCTTCGTACGCCTTCCTTGGGATGGGAAGTAAAGCCGGCTGTCCTGTGTTGTAGATTTACTGCATCTGATAGATTTATTTTATTTTATTTCGTGTGTTATAGATCAATTCTAAAAGAAGCCTCTGAGCTAAATTTAAATCGCCTGTTTCGTCGCGTGAGTGACACCTCTCTCTACTGGATGGTGAAAGGAGCGTAGCGAAATTTGCAGTTGGAAGAGCAGACCTGATGGCCTGAGTCTTGTCACGTAAGATAATGCGTCGTTGAAATTAATTGAAATCGTCGGTTTTCGGGGTTTCTCTCCCCAAGTATCTCTTCCAACAGTCCCCCGCCCCACCTGGGACAAACTAAATTTTCATCTGGTCTCCCGTTATATAAGATAGTGTAGTGCGTGAAAGTGTGTGTATGTAGAAAGGGGGAGGATGGGACAAGGATGAGGAAGGAAGATAGTGCGCGGTCCTTGACTCGTTTGTTAAGGTATTGCTCTGCCATTTTCCTGGCATTGATTCAAGACACCACGGAAAACTATCGATCAGAACAGCCTGCCGATAGAATTCTCCTCCAACCGATGTTTGTGTTCGACCTATCTATATAGTGAATCAGTATATTCCGTTCACAAGTGGTGGTGTTGGTATTTTTTTCGTTCAAATCGGTAAGTACATGAAGACTAATCTAACTAAGATGTGTTCAAACTTCTTGCACTGTAATGATAATTGCAGTCATGCAATATCCTTCAATAAAATAAACAATAGGGAAAAGAACGTTCAATAAAAATGCTCTAAGAATCTCTCATTTACTACAAATGTACTGATTTTTTTAATTTATTTATTTATTTATTTATTTATTTATTTATTTATTTATTTATTTATTTATTTATTTATTTATTTATTTATTTATTTATTTATTTATTTATTTATTTATTTATTTATTTATTTATTTATTTATTTATTTATTTATTTATTTATTTATTTATTTATTTATTTATTTATTTATTTATTTATTTATTTATTTATTTATTTATTTATTTATTTATTTATTTATTTATTTATTTATTTATTTATTTATTTTTTTATTTAATTTTCTTGGAATGAAAAAAATCAGCAGTGAAGCAAAATTCAAAGAGAGTGCACGATAGACTCACATTCACAGATGATGGCGAGAGTTCTAGCAGCCTAAGAGCGGAGCTCCGGATGAGGCGGCAGGTAACTCTGAGTCATCAGTCAGCGCACCTGGATTGAAACATGTCAGGAAAGTTAGACAGGGATTACGTTTGGAGGCGAATTTAAACTTCTCAGAATTCTATTCCAGATGATATGGATCACTGTCACACTATTCAGAAGTGCTGAGGTTCATATTCTCTATGATTCTTTAACAATACGAATTGTTGGGTATCAGTGCCATTGATCAGGACATTATCACCAAAATTTGAGAAGAAATTTGAAAAGATTCCATCAAGAATATTTTTAAAATGATGAAATAGTGGTGATAACAAAATTCTTGTTTCATTCTAAATACTCATTATTTCTCTCAAATTTCGAAAATAATTAAATTTCATTCTTTTTTTGTCATCGATTGAAAACATTTATCATAGTTTTATCGCAGGATGTTGACTCTGAATTTGTGAGACAAATAAAGATATCTGCTTGCCTTGATAAGATAGGTGGACTTCCGATGTTGGACACTTCGTTTAATATCGAGAACGACTTCAGTCCAAAGGAAGTTTAAAATCAAAATGCGCTAGAGGAAGAGGCGACGGTCACATTGACCAAAAATAAATGCAGGTGGATGATTTGGTTCATCTCATGCGAGCTACATGAGTAGCTTTAACGGTACATTTCCTCAATTAGCGCAGGAAACATTAAAATGTGAATGAATATGTTCGGGACAATTGCAATAGCAATTGAATCATCCTTAAAGTACGCGGACGATATTTCAAATACCCATTGAAGAGTCATAAAAAAGGATTTTTTGTGCGTATATATCTGTTTTACCCTTTCGCCTCTACTGTCCTAGGGAGCGCCATTGCTCTGGTGGTCGTATACAACGATCGCACGTATACAACGATCTCGGGGCCGTTATCCCCCCAGAAGCGTTCACCGGGGTGCCTGGCAGGTTTGCCCATTCCATGGTCTGATGTGACCCCCATGCCCAGTTAGATTTTTCAATATAATCTGCCTTACAATTGTGGTCAATGAGCCCCTTATCAATTTGGTTCGGAATTAACGAAATAGGAAGACCAGGCTGTCTGCCAGGTTCCCCAATTCAATCTCGTGATGTGGCGAGCGGACCCTTATGCTCAGTGTGATCTTGCTCTACAAGCCACCTTACAAGTGTGAACCGCCGGCCTCATTCGGTTTGGTCCGGTATTAGCGGAATAATGGGACGTGTGGTCACTCGTAATTTTGAACTGAATTAAAATATATTTTTTGTTTGAAATTCAGGCTTGTTGTTCTTGTGAGAGATGTTGGATCCTACGAAACACAGTCTCCAACAAAATTATAACTTCTATTTTGGTGTGCATCGGCTTCCTTGTGAGCTGGTGGAAATTTCCATCCGCGTCTTCTTCGTAACTCGTTCCAACTCCTCTCTAGCGTTATAAAGAGCGCGCCCTCACAAAAAGCCGGGACCTGTAGACGACGCTTCGACTCGCTGGCCCCATGCCCAAGTAGCGCTCGCCCCGAATAGCGCACCCCGCCCCGCCCCCCTCTCACCCCTCCTCCTCGGTCCGCCCCGCCCCGTCCCGCCGCGCTCCGCCCCGCTCCACCCGGCCCCGCCCGGCCCCGCCCGGCCCCGCCCGGCCCCCGCCCGGCCCCGCCCGGCCCCGCCCCGCCCCGCCCCGCCCCGCCCCCGCCCTGCCCCGCCCCGCCCCGCCCCGCCCCGCCCCGCCCCGCCCCGCCCCGCCCCGCCCCGCCCCGCCCCGCCCCGCCCCGCCCCGTCTCACCTCGCCCCGCTTCGACTCGAGTGGGTCGGGCTCCCGAGCCCAGGAGAGCAGAGCTCCTGTCAGGGTGAGGAGGAGGAGAAAGGGGGAGGTGTCCTGGAACAGGTTGAGCGCGGGAGCAGATGCGCCCGCTCAGAATGAAGGAGGCGAGGTGGCGTGGAATGAGGTGATGAGAATCACTGCGGAGGTCAAGAGTACCCTGCAAGTTCAAAACAAGTGAAAGGAATATATTTGGCTGTCCCCTCCACGAAGTGAATGAGAATTACCTGACATATCTCTTCAATATTTCCATACAATACACTTTTCTAATGCGATTTTATATTTGTTATTTTTGTTGTTCTTTAATTATTTAAACTGTATCCTAATTTGACGGTTCGAAGAGTTATTACCGTCATTAGGGCGTTAAATAGCAAATAACGGACGCGTTTGAAATTTGTAAACCGAAGCAATAGACCCGAGTTTATAACCAATAGGGCCCTTTATTTGTGATATCGATCCTATGCCGTTCAATATTTTTCGTAATTTCACTTTCTTATAACACACATAAAAAAGAAATACCTTTCTTTGAATAGGAGCACTTGTATATTGTCTTTTCGTATAACTCGTATGTTTCGATTGTTCTTAACTGGCGGCTGTTAAGAGGCACTTTTCTTTTCTCTTTGCGTACAGCAGTACAAAATATTGTACAACAGTGTAACTTTTTTTTTTCGTTCATCAGTTTCTGTAACTGATCCGAAGGCAGGAACCAGGGGTAAGGGTGGACGCTCAGAATGGAGGCCGAAAATTGGGAGACGAGAATCGCTGCGGACACGCAAAAGACTTTTTTGTGTGTCTCATGGAATCAATTATAAATAAAATATTGTTTATTTTTTCACTCTTATCATAAAATCTGATATAATCAAATTTTATAATTATAATTCTTAAATTTTTGATAGATTTATCTCAGTCATATTATTGAATAATGTTCTGTAAATATTTTGTAATCCCCGTCACTTGTTTAAAAATTTTGAGGTAGTTGTTAGAGTTGACATGTAATATGAAAGTATTTTATGCATCTCATAATGTAGTAAGCTATGAACTGGAAATTCATATGATGTATAAACATACCTTACTTACAAATAATGTAACATGCTTTATTTCATATTGTCTAAAAAATGGTCTTTGAATATTCTTGGACTTAAAGAATTGGAGCTTTAAAATATTTGTGAACCTGGGATGGATGCAAAACTATGCTGGTTATCCCAAATGACCCCAAGTAACAGTTTTCCCGAATTGCACGAACATCGAAAATAAAAATCCCTAATCTATTTGACCGAATTCTGGTTCTATTGGTACCACATTATTTCCAAAGAATGTAAATTATATTTACTCAATAACTTTTTATTCATATGCAGACGAACATCGATTAACCATGCCTCGATTCTTCGTGTTTACACGTGAACACTTTTCATGAAAGTAATATGAATTGAAATCTGTTGCAGCTATTTTTATTCGCAATTCATCAACCTGAACTTGTTTATTTCCAAAATATTATTTTCCTCTCCCTTCCATTTGAGTTTTTCTTGGCCCGCGCTCCGCTCCGCTCCGTTCCGCTCCGGGGTGGGAATTAGGGGGGGGGGAGTTGTGACTCGGCACAGAGGCACCACGCACAGTAGACTGAATCGGTCCAAAAGACCCGAACTCGTGAAATGTGTCAATTTTTAAAAATTCTGCTGGTGATATTTATTATTAAAGCCATTTTGCTTACTAAAAAACATACAGTAAACCCTCGTTAGCACGAACTCGCTTAACACGAATTTTGTCGTAACATGAACAAAACTACGGTCCCAGCAAGGGATTACGGTAATACAGGCATTTATAATACTCGGAAAACGTGAATTTTTATAATATGAACTCCGATAATTTCGGTGCCTTGAAATTCGTGTTAATGAGGGTTTATTGTATAATTTTGTTACGTGTAAAGACTACTTCGCGATTACTTCTCCTTCTTTCGTCTTCTTTTTTTTCAGATATATGAAATTTCATTCTTGTAAACTTGAACCCTCGTTAGTGAAGTAAACAGAGTAAATATCACCTACAATAATTCAAATTTATAAATACAATTTTGTATGTACACTACCAAATGTCAAACTTTTTAAAAAAGTGCTACTTTTGAACTGCATGTAATGTAATCTGTAATCGGTCGCAATTTGTAAAAGAGCTGGTCGGAACAGTTTGTCTGGAAAAATATTTATTATTGTTCATTTTATAACATTAATATTTCGAAAGTCTTAATGGAAATGTCATTTGACAAGACAGTTATTAATAGACTATTTTCACTGCTAGAGTGAAAGACATTTAGGTTTATTCGGTCCAAAAATTTGACTACTTTTAACGTCTTTTAGAGGTAAACATATCAAAAATACTCTAATCCTACGATTCTAAAATTGAAGTTTCTTGTGAATCAAAAGGTTCTCAATGTGTTTGCCCCGCGCGTTTCGGCCGCTGCAGTCCAGTGTGTGTTGCCACTGGTCGCCCGACGTCGCCACGCCGGGGGGTGAGGAGGGGGTCTATGTTTAGCCGCCCCGACACGTGCCCGCCCGCGCGCCCGCCCGCACAATCGTCGCGCCCGCCGCCGATGCACACCAAAACACGCACGCCGTAGGGTGGGGGGAGTTGCTTCCGGCTACAAAGGCGGCGCCCCCAAAGGCCTCAACCATCTCCTACTGTTTCCGCACCCGGCGCTCTAAGGCTTGTCCGTGAAACGAACGCCCTTTTTTCAGACTTCCTTTCCAATTCTGATCTCCATCTTGATTGTTTACATGTTTCATAGCAGTGAAGTCGTAGGCTTCCGCCGGCGAGAGTCATGCAAATGATCTTGGCTGTCCGGGTGACGCCGCATCGAAGGCTGTGGTGCCGACATTTCGACCATCTTGTGGTGATCTTAACCAGCCCTGAAGAAGACCACGACAAGATGGTCGAAACGTCGGCACCACAACCTTCGACGCGGCGTCACCCGGACAGCCAAGATCATTTGCATGTTTCCTAGCAGACCTACACTCCTTCCCCTCACCATTTATGTTTGATTTTCTAAATAGCCACCAAAGGATTGAGTGGGCATACGTAATTCCATGGTGGAAATAACATTTCCCCCATGCGTAATTCCTTATTCTTACTCGTACACCAGGAATGTAATTTGCAATATTAAAGCAAATGCGACGTATTATGAAATAAAAACGTACGTCACATTTCTGGAATGTCATTTTGGCAGAACTCGTATCGAAGTTGTGGTCTCTGCTCCCGCCGTCATTATCTTATCTTGAATCAACTTACTCGTACTGTTTTGTTGTTGTTGTTTACATTCTCGCATACAGCTTACGCAATAGAGACAGTATTGTAATACTGTGGCAAAATAGGTCTCTTTCGACAGAAAAAAAATGTATTGTGAGATCTTGATACCGAAAAAGTGGATAAATCATGTTCCTACATATAATAAATTACTGCCATTGTTTAATCGTAACCGACGTGTTGTGAGTTCTCGATGTCGAAAAATTAGTTTACGGCAAAACATCGTCTCTTCACCCCTGTTTCTGATTAACGCTGACTGCTAAACTGTCAACAAGATTTTCACAATTGATATTCCCAGATCGAAGTGGCTGATGTCGCGGCCCCTTGAATTTGAAACCGAAAATTTAATTTTGGGGGTACTTTACAGAATCCCCTGAGACATTTTCCACATTTTCAAAAAAAAAATGGCTCCATTGTTTTTGAGTAAAGTTTGTTATTGGTTAGTGTGAAGGACATTTGAGAGAATGGTGCAGGTCTCTTGTTCGTTAAAAACCCTAATTTTTCGAAAATTGCAAAAGTTCAAAATTTTTCGGCGTCTTCCTACAACTAAAGATAGATATTTTTTCCTTAATAAAATCTGTTACTTAAAAATAGATTTTGAAATGTGGTGATGTACAATTTTTCTAAAATTTGAGTACTTTTGCGTACTTTAACGTGAAAATACGGCCGAGAAAGTACGTGCTGTTTTAGACCACTAGTTTTTGTTAAATAAAATGTGTTCATCAAAAACATCTTCATCAAATAAGGTCGTGTTAAATTTTTCAAAAATATGAGTATTTTTTGTGTAATTTGGCGTCTAAGATAGTCGCCCGTTTCGAATTTCCTGCGTTTCGTGAATGTAATTTGAGAAATGTGTGGAGGCAGTTGGATGCTACGTAACTTAGAATTTATATTTAATTTCATATTTCTTTGTTCGTTTCTTACAATCGAAACCTATTTGAAACGTATGAAAGAAAAATTGCTAACCTTCAGAGAATATCAGACTGGAATGCAGCAATAGCAATCCGCGCCACGAAACGGCAGCTGTATTTCTGGTCTCATTGTCTCATTGTTTGGACATGATTACATGAAAAGCATGTATAATTGTCAAAATTGTGTTGATATTTGCTTGGAAATATTTAGTTTTCGCACCAAGTGTTCTACGATTTGTAAGGAGTATTACAAAAAATTATGACTTGAGAGAAATTGTTTTATAAATAGTATTCCATAAGAAATTCTAAGTGCGAGAAAGTACGTGGTGTTTGAAAACCACTAGATTTTCTTCAGTGGTGAGGGACATCGGATTGAAACCATTATCTTCTTATTTCTCAGAATGAATTCGGAGTGGATTAGGACTATCTAAAACCAGACCCTTTATAAATAATATAAAATACAGTTCTTAACTTAAATTTTCTAAAAATTCAAAGAGAATGGGGACCCACAACTACGATTACATATTAAATGGATCGGAATCCAATTTTGACTGTTTGCAAGTCGAGCGGCAATTTTTTTCTGTTTGTGCTAGTTGTCTACATTAGTATCTATTAAAATAAGAATTATCTAATATTGTAATTATCTATTGTAATCTGCTTGTATCATATCAGAAAATGTAAAACTGATTCGTTCATCCACTGTATCCACTTAACCATAAAATTTATTAAAAGAAAAATATCGCTGTGAAATAACAATATTGTTATTTCACAGCAATATTTTTCTTTTCATTTTAAAACTGGAATCTCAGCAATTTGTCTCCTCCCTCATTTGTAACTGTCGCTATATCCCAAGCTAATTTAATGTAGCTCCATCTAAGAGTATTTTCTTCTTAAACATGTTTATTTGTACTATACAAGTTCATTAAAAAAGAAATTTTAAACATAATTACAATCAGGTTATGTGAAAAATAATGGAACCAATCTTTTTAAACAAAAAGTTTTGAATCACTAAATTACGTTGAACCAGAAAGGACTTATTGCAGTAATTCTCTGCGAATCCGAAAAAATTGACCTCCTGTCCTTCAACAGTCCTTGCTTGCGCCGAGAGGTGGTCCAGAAGAGCTGTAACTGTTATAACCGGTCGGACGTAGATCGCACACACGTTACTCGATTTCTAATATGTAGGGGGCGGATGTTAATGAAATGTCATTTTTTTCTTTTCGCTGCAGAACAATGCCGGTTAGTATAGAAATTCATTTTATGTTATGACAAAAGGAAATGACCCATTTTTATACCCCATTTTTTGAATTTTTTATCGATTTCGACTAATAAGTCATTTTTTAACCTTTTCCGTCATTTTTAATGTATTTTTCTCGGATTTCATCGATTTTCACGTCATTTTATTGGTACTTACTTCAAATAATATTTACGAGTTGCAACAAATGTTCTCCACAGAATTCCTGAGTAGTCTATTCGATTTCTTCGCTCATATATTGTAATGTCAACTGTTGTGAGTACTATGCAATCTAAGGTTCGTGTGACGCCTATCGGCGCCATAGTCAGTTCCGCCGATTTCGCAATAAATAAAGAAAGATTTTCTTGTAAAGAACAGTCCAAACCAAAAGTTTACAAGCTGAGTTTACTTAAACAAAAAGCAGAAGCGCCAATTACATCAGTAACATATCCAGTAGCTTGAGTTTTTCATCTGAAGTGGTTTTGATCAAATTATCATCAATTTTTTACGTCATTTTTCTTTATTTTTAGGGCATTTTTAAAACATTTTAAGAGAATTTTATTGATCGTTTTTGGAAGAGTTTTAGATCATCAAAATTCGCCCCCTTTAATATGTATAGGGCAATAGGCAAAACAAATTAAGAAGGAATGGTTTCCATTTTCCAGGACCAGTACGTTAGAATTACAGACTAATTTACTTTCATTGCCAGGTTGACTCGAAATAAATTCTCTGTATTCATGGGACTGCAGAAAATGAATGTTTCTTGTGGCTTCTGTTGTGAACAAGGAAGTACGTACGTGCAGAGCACGATTCCTTTGTATTTGTAACTTGTCCCAGACGTTTTAGAATTTCCGCTTCGGCAATGCATTATGTACAGAGCGGTTGAATAATTCAGTGAACGTATGCAGACATCGACCATTCTACAAACACCCCGCTCTCCTTGGCACTGAATTCATTTGTTCGCGTCTCTCGCGGGATCCCAGGAACTCTTCTTGCTTCGTGCCGAGAATTCCGTGACAGAAACGTATTCTTTCCATATTTAATATTTTGTCTACATTACTACACTGTTCGAGTTTCGTACAGGATAGCAAAATAAACGAACGCTTAAATTTGCATTACAAATTACCGATTCATTTAATTACAGACATTTGATATATATTAGAATTAAACTTCGATTTTGTGATATACCACGTTTAAAACATGGGTCTAGATACAGTTGGTAGATATATAGGTGTAATTTTAATTCAGTATCCTCAAACCTCAAACAGTTTGAAAGTTTTGCGTTGGTTGAAGAAAGTGCAGAGCGTCTTAGATTGAAATAATTCTAATAAACTCCTGTTGTTGGCTCGATACCACTAATAATGTTCTTACTGATGTCCTTCCCTCATATTGAAATGTATTACATAAAAAATCTAAGGAATTTTTTTTAACGTAAGTGTTGAATTGAATAATAACTTGCGTTTTCTCGCAAATGAACAGTAATAAAATATCTCGTTGATTGCGATTATTTAGTGTATCCTTTCTGTGAGTTTTCTGGTTTGCTCAACATACTTTGAAGATTCCTTGTTGGGGATTTGCGCATATTAATATGGTGCTGGTTTTTGTGGAGGAGCTTAATATATCAAAGAGCAGCGCCTCGATTCCTTTGTCACGCGATTGAACTCGACAAGTTCTTGAAATTCTGAGTTTCTTCTGTTTAATTGCTTCCCTGTAAATTCTCTTATTTCATTCTGCCCCGTGAAGGAATAATATTTATGCAATCAATGACTTTTTTTAAATGAAGCAAGTCGCGGTTCGTGGAGGTTCCAACATCGATTTTAGAAGTGCCGAGAGCCAAGTGGCCCTGACTCACGTCCTTCGGTGGTCCCAAGTGACGCACGTCCGAGTGACGAGGGGCGTACCTCTCTCCCACAACAATCGCCGCAAGGGGGGGGAGGTGGCTGGGACGGGTGCGAGCCAAGCCAAGCCGCACAGTGGGCTGAATTGGACTGAGTCGCGCGTATTGGGTTTCGGGAGTAATTCTGTTAAAATAATGATTTTACAATGTCGCAAGCTACGGATGTTTAAAATAAGCTCTCAAATAACTAAATTTTATAAACAATTGCAAATTACAAATGACACCACCCTTATTTTGAATAATTATTTTTATGCGGTTTTGGCGGAGAATAGAAAGGCACACAAACCAGACAGCCCGAGTGACGAAAGGCGTACCTTTTCTCCCACAACAATCGGCGCGTGTAGGGGGGGGGAGCTGGCACGGGCACCGCTGGCGTCGGGCGGGTCGTTGCGCGTGGGCAAAACTGTGGGGACTGGCGCGGGGGTGCGAGGGGCGAGCGGGCTGTCTGGGGCGACGCGGTATGTGGGGCGCAGGGTCGCCACGTTGCGCCCTGCCAAGCCGTGGGCGCCAACCGAGAAGTGCCGAGTGCCTGAGGGGCCACGCGGGACGAAACAGACGTCTGCTGTCCGTCTGCAAGTCGCTACAATTTGAGATGCCACGATTCGTGGTACAATTTGCAGACGGTTACATAAAATTGACGTTCTCAAATAGAACGTCACACCAGTTAATATGGATTGAAATTTAACTACAAAAATAATGAAACAATGTCAGATAATTGCTTTTAATATAAAATTAGGAATATAATAAAGAAGTTTAATGAGCACTGAGTTGTATTAACAAATTATACGCAAGCTCTTTTATTTCCTCAGTTCATCATTCTGTAGCTAACTCTCCATTCATTCATTCATTCCGGCATATTATTATTATTATTATTATTATTATTATTATTATTATTATTATTATTATTATTATTATTATTATTTTCATCGTCATCATTATCAATAGCGTGAAGGCTATTTTTACTCGCTGTAGCAACAGCAAAAGCATTACTGTAGATTCACTCTTCTCCGCCCGGAACGAGATTTACAGGCCTACAGCAAACGGTGTTGAAGTATACCTCCTTATGCTTCGGGACGATTCAGCTCAGAAAATGTGCGTTCATCAAAGAAGAATTAGAATGCGACTTACTGCGACTGCTCGCTTTGCTGACCCGAATCTAATCATCACTAACTGGAACAAAAGGGTCAACAAATTAACATTCTAAGTAATCATTTTTTGTAAAATGCATTACAAATTGTAGAACATTTGGTGCAAAAACTAAATACTATTTTCAAGCAAATATCAACACAAATTTCACAATTATAATTGCTTTTCATACAGGTAAATCACCTCCCAGCAATGGGACGTAATTCATATAAATTAGCTCCCGAGTCACTGTTGCCGAGCCATTGTTGCATTCCAATCTGGTATTCTTTGAAGGCTAGCAAATTTATTTCATATACATCAAAAAGGTTTTAAATTATTTCTAAAAGATTGGTTCGTAAATGTATAACAAAAGCTCGAATGTAAGAAATGAACAAAGAAATGTATAATAATAAACAAATTCTGACTTAAGAAGCAATCAACAATTACCTGGAATTACGTTCACGAAGCGCAGTAAATTCGGAGCGGGCGACTATATTTGTCGCCAAATTACAGAAATAAAACTCATATTTTCCAAAAATTCAACACGACGTTATTTAAATATCTGCTTTTGATGAACACATTTCATTAAGAAAAAAATTATCTTCACGATTATATTTTTAGGAAGACGCCGAATTTTTTTTCAATTTTCGAAATATTGGGCATTTTAACGAACATGAGAGATGTAACTTTCTCTTAAGAATCTTTTATGCTAAGGCCCAACTTCAAACAAAAAATTTTGAGCCGTTCTTAAGACAAAATGGTTTAAAGACAATAAAAATTGCCCATATTTGACAAAAAATTTCACTTAAAATTCTCATGTTCTTGAAAAATTGAGCGTGACATTATTTTTAGATGTTTTTCATGAACACATTTCATTTTAAAAAATGTTTATCTTCATAATTGTAGTTGTAAGAAAACGTTGAAAAATGTTTGAATTTTTGCAATTATCGAAAAATCAGGTTTTCCAACCAACATGAGACCTGCACCTTTCTCTTAAACGTTCTTTATACCATCCAATAACATTTAATAAAAAACGATGGAGCCATTTTTAAAAATTTTGAAAATGTTCTAGGGGGCTCCATATAAAGTACCCCCAACAATTACAATATCGATTTAAAATTCAAAGGGACGCGACATTAACCAGATTGATTGGGGAATATCAATTTTGGAGAAAATCAGCTGAACAGCCGCCAGCGTTGTTCCCAGACAGACGGACAAACGGACGAAGGGACGTTTTGACATCAATCGATTTTTCGGTATCAATGACCCACAAAACATGAATTCTGGTTATACTACGTGTTAGAGGATTTTTTTTTCTAAATTTATCAATTGGATTTATTCACTTTTTCGTTACCAGAGCCCTGTAATATGAGTTTTTCCGCCGAAAATTCCCCTTTTTTCGCGAAGCATTACATCACGGTCTTTCTACTGTGTAAGCGGAAGGAAGAAAGTAAAAATTTTTAAAAAAAATTTGGAGCTCTTTTTGAGAAAAAATTGAAAATGTTAAAGCTTGATATAAAGTACCCCAAAAATAAAAAATTCCCAATTCCCTATTTCCAAATTCAATGGACTGCAACATCAGTCAGATTGATCTAGGGATACAATTTTAAACAAAATCGTAAGGTTTAGTACCTAGCGTTGTTGACGGACGGACAGACAGAAATACGTTCTAGTATGAATATTTTTCATTTCCTCTACACACTCTGTGATCGTTAATGGTTTTGCAAACACTAATGTTTACATAGGAATATTCTTCTTCGTAAAAACGTTATATCGATAGTAACGGTTCATAATAATAAATTTACGTAAAAATAATTGGAAGGATTAAAAAGATAGAAATATTACAGTACTCTCATAGCTTCGGATTTTCTAATAGTATCTTTATGGAACACATAATGACTATCTCTTAAATAATATTAATACTTTGTAGCATGTGTCCCGCAACTTACTATCTGTTGCAATGAAAATAATTTCCCCCAACAGTTTCATAAAACGAAAGTGTAGTTGAATATAATGAGACATGAATTGATATCGAAGCGGCATCTAAATTCACTTGATATTCCATTACCTAAAGTTGTCAAACTACTTCACTTAAAGTCTGGAACATTTAACTACCTCTTCTCATGAATATAGATGTCCCTTTAGGAGGGCAATGGCACTTTAAAAACTGACTTTTAATTAAATATATCGCACCTTGTTCCAAACTTGTCGCTACATAATGCAAAGGAATGAACTTCCTTTTTTATTTATTTTAAGTCGCATCATCTGCAAGGTCATTAGAGACCACACCAATTACAATATCTAATACACAAGTTTAAATTTAGATCTCCAATACAACACTATACTGTTACAATACCACAATTCTACAATAATACAATACAACACTTCACAATAATTAACATGTTAGTTTGAGCTCAAATTTCCGACATAATACCAATTCTTTTACAAAACTTAACCACTTGATTTTGATAGGCAGGGGAATACAACAGTGCACCAACGTCCAGTCCCCGCAAGAGGTTTTTTCGCTGTAAGGAAAACTTGGAACATGACTCAATGATGTGGTCCAAAGTTAGAGTACATCTACATACTTCACAAGTTTCGGGGGGGATTCTTTTGTAGTAGGTGAAGATGACTTATTTTTTAATGTCCTGTCCGAATTCTTGTTAAAACCACTTGTTCTCTTCGGCTAAGTTTTTTATTGGTTACCAATACCATAAAGTATTTTTACAGTTTTATGAATACTGCTCGCTTTGTATTCTTTCCATATACCATTCCATTTTACTTTCATTAGTTGCGCAAAATGCTTCAAATTATCAGTGACAGTGCATTTTATTGTTATTCATATTAATAACTGCGGTTACTCTTCTATTTTCACTATTTGTAATGTGATGTTTTAGTACAGGTGATGCCCAGGCAAGAGTGATATTTTTACTTGTTGAATGGATCCTGCCGAGCAGATATAATAGATATATCCTATTTAATACTTGTGTTGATAACTTTATTTATTATTGACAATGAGTTTGAAAAGATGATAAAATTAGATTTGTGTATTTGAATTACAATTTAAGCACTGTCATTAAAGCATAGACATTTGCAGGAGATAGAAAGAGGTGGTGGTTCCATTTTTGGCGAACTCTCTGTATTTTTGAAAATTGCAAACTATTAAAAAAATGAATATTTGACAGATATTTTGTTAAAATAAATTGAAAATTCGAATTCCCCGGATGTTCTGTTGCTAGAATCTTCTGGAAGTACATTGTAACGAATATTGCGTCATCTGCCGGCACCACCACGTACTACCTGTATGCGCGGATTGCGACATCTGCCAGCGGCCTTTGAATTAATGGTCCAAGAGTGTTCCCGGCGCGTATCGCAAAGTCTAGAAAATTCTCGACGGCGCCCGCCGAGTAAAAATACGCGGCGGTCGGCGACCGCGAGTCAGTCTTAAGTCTGAAGTGGAAGCTGAGCTGTGTTGTGTGTGCATCGCGGTGAATAGTAGTGCAGTGATTGTGCTCAGTGACGTGAACCGTGGCCAGCGCCGTGAACTGCGGTCAGTGCGGAGGACTGTGGCCAGTGCATCGAACAGTGGTCAGTGCTTAGGACTGTGAGACAGTGTAAGAGAAGTGAACAGTGAAGATAAATAATCAACAGAAGTGAAGTGTAAATAAATAATCAACAGAAGTGTGCCGTATAAAGAATAATCAAGGGAAGACTATCTGTACATAAATCAAGTGTTTTCAGTGATTGTGTTAAAAAACAAAAATAAAAGTTTTTGTTAAAATAATACCCGAGTTCTCATTCGCCACCTAGAATCGTAACAATATGATTGGAATTCTCTGCGTCGCGCCGAACAATGTGTAATTTTGGCCAACTAGCTGGAAAAAATTAAATTTTCTACTGCACTGAAATAGTGAAATGGTTATATTTCTGTGTAGTAGTATGTGTTTAGCTATGTAAAAACGTTGTTAGTTTTCTCTTGAAGGTCACATGAACGTCATGGTGCATGTTCAAAAACGTCATTCGCCGCTCCGGCAGTACTCGGCTCTGACTGACCCTTTTCAAACCGTGAAGTTCTCTTGGTCGGTATACACCACTAGTCTCTTTCTGTGATTTGTGGGGTTATTAGTAGCGATTTACATGGTTTTACAATTATTTTTAAGAGGATAATATTTAAGTATTGATCTTTGTTGTGGCTGAAAACGTTAATGGAAAAGGTGAGTGATTTATATTAAATGAATTACACATTCTCTAAATTCAAGTAGATTTTTAGTATGTACCATTACACACCTTTCGGGCCATATACATTTTAAAACAAGTACTTCTAGGCTCTTAATCGTGAAAAGACTAGCTGCTTATATCTTCTTATCTAAATAATATATACGTTTCTACAAAAAGGCTCTTCAAGTTACCCGCAAATTGTTATTTGATACATGGGTAAAAAAATCAATTGATGAGAGATTCGAAGCTTTATTAAATATTTTCTTACGTCAATTAGGAATTGTAGAGCCTCAAAAAGCATTTTTTGTACAAAATTAGTCTTACGTTAGATATATTTGTTAAAAAATTGAAACCAGATGGCAAAAATCTGTGAGAAGTAAAGAGCCGTTCCTGTACTATAATTCTTCCTGGCTGCAAGAAACTCTTATCCTTCCTGATTACATATTAGAGGTAGTCCCAGGCCCATCACAAATGAATGTGAAAATTAATAGAGCCGGAAGACCTAATAAGTCCTTGAGATACTAAAAGATCAAACCTAAAACCTCAAAATTGAAACCTCTTTAGACACTACTAGCGCAAAAGAAATATCCATAGCCATTGAAATCAAACTAAGGAAGGATGACAAAAGATATTCGGCAACTATATTTAAGAAGCTCTATGAAGCCTCTTCCAATAGGGTAACTACAAATAAGAAAGCCCGACGATCCATTCTCCAAAAGCCTCCATTATTGTCAATAGATCAGACACTTCCTTTATTATTATTATTGTTATTTCTGTCCCCCTTATCACAAAGTGAAGGAAGCTTAAATCATACAATCCAGCGGAAATTACAGTTACAAAAAGATCAGCTGAAATTCCTCTCTAAACATTGATCACAGCGTGGCAGGGACATTTAAAATTAAAAAATAACAGAAATTTTACATTCGCTTCAAACTACATCTTTTGGAATAACCATTAAGTGGGGATGTGATGGGTTTGAATAAAACAGATACAAACAAAAATTTTCTGAAGAACAGTATACTGCCGAAAGTTTGTTTAGTTTTTAAATAGTACCTAAACAAATTTACAATGTTGCTGATGATATTAAAACTATTGTTTGGGAATATCTAGCTCCTTCTTCGACAATACTTTGCCTAAAAATTTTTGAGTGCGTTTTACATATTTCTTATCGTTCAGAAATTCGAACATGGCAAGAGAGAGGAAAAGAAAATAAAGCGAAAGTGGTGAAAGAGAACTAGAAAAACGCCAAGAGTGGACACAAATATGGATATGCTCCATAGGCTGCTAATTAGCTCAGATCCATTCATTTTGAACTTACGCGCCAAACGCACAACTGCATCCAAAAAAGTGAAACCTGACATTTTGGTGTTTTAGAATCAAGGAATGAGGCAAAATAGACGGTATACTTTAAATAATCATCATTAGAACAATACGTGAGTAGTGATTCAACATAAGTTGCAAGTATTTGTTGTACATTCCTCTCATTGTATTTTTTGGTTTTAATTTTTTCATTTTCGGCTTTTTGTTCTTGAATACTTTCATTTTATTTTTCTTGCAGGGTATGTTTTGTAAAATTCAAATAACATGTCCAATAAAATTAAACAAATGTAACGCTCGACAAACGTATACTGTCATGAGGACTAAGACAAGTATTCTAATTTCCTAAATATTTTTAAAAATATTTCGTAAAAATTTAATTTCTACAAGCAAATTTCTTTACTTGTACATTATTTACACAACAGATCTCCAAAAACTACAAGAAATTCATTTGAAAGGGAGTTAATATTTTTTTTCCTCCTAGATCGTCGAAATTACACACTGTGCGCCGCGGAGTTTGAAATTCTTAGAATTCCGTCTCATTGTTGGGTTGATTGATTATTAGTGATTCCGAGCGCGTCAACGTCTAGGGTCACTAGTCCCGTAAGTGTAGTGCATGCTTTTTTCCTCTGGAGGTGACGATATTCCTCCCCCGCTGGATGGCGAGATCCTGCTAGATCCTACCGTGATCTAGTAGGGTTTTCCCAAAACAGGTAACTCCCTCCAGAGGGCACCGCCCTAGCTCTAAGTTAAAGACTGGTCTCCCGGCATGTGTGGAAGTGCAGTGTATGTTTGTGTGTGTGTGTGTGTGTGTGTGTGTGTGTGTCAGGGGGAGGATAGAACAAGGAAGAGGTAGGAAAGATCGCGTGAGGTCGTGGCCAGTTTGTTAGGGTACTGGTCCAGCATTCGCGTGGTGTTGATCAGAGAAGCCATAGATCAGAGCAGCCGACCGCTAGAATTCTCCTCCAGACAGTTAATGTTTGACAAACTAGTGTCGAAAATCCTTCCACCGTCGGAACTCTAAAGTAGGACCTCCCGATCAGAGGGACTGCAGTGACATGAGTTGATGCCCTGAGCCATATCTCCCGGTTTCTCATTATTAGAAGATGTGATCTCTGGATAAAACACACTTTTTATTGTCAAGGCCCAGGCGCTTGGTGACAGATAGTGTTTCAGAATCCAGAGTATTAAGAGGTATTTTTAAGTGACATCAATTGGCATTAGTGACATCAGACATTGTTGGTGAAACTGTTGCATAAACCCTCACTATTTTTAGAAAGTGCTGTTTTGTTAATTGAAAACAATTAAATGATAAATAAAAGTGACCATACTTATATTTTATTGACGTATTTGAAAATATTACAAAAATACAGCACCAAATATCTGCGTAACAACAATATATATGTTTGGTGATCAGCATTTTCAGATATTTCACTCAAAGCTTTTTCTCGAATTTCTCCGAAATTAATTTCCGAATAATTTTCTAAAAAGTCATAATTTTCTGCTATGCTCAACGTTCTAAACTCAACGTGCGCCCGAGCTGTACTCGGGCTGTGCGCGAGCTGTACGCGCTTGGGAGTCTCGAGCCCTAAGCAAAGCCCGAGTATAAACCTGTCTGATGAAATGAAAGTTTGATGTTTTATTTTATTTCACCCAGTACTCCTTGGAATCCCTTTGAGTTTTGCGATCTTGAATGAAAATGTAATTTCATTTCCGTTTCATTTCACGGCGTTCACAATGGAAGAAATTGGTTCGTAGAGAGGTAAACGACAGCTTACAATTTCTGTTCCTTTTGTTATTACTGTTGGATTTTTGCGCATTTATGGAATGATGTAGCCTGTATCATTCTATTACACATATACATACATAATTCAACCACTTTTGACGTCTCCATGTTTCTTGAGAGATTGAAACACAGCGAAAGAAATGCTGTAAGAACATATCAGTCGGAGGATTTTTTCTCGGAGCTTCCTTCATTCGCCTTGTGCTTCGATAAACGCGAAGAACGTCCGAAGTGCGTTTGGTTGCCGAGGGGTGGTGCCAGCTTGAAGAGCCGCACGCAAGGCGACCGGGCGCTGCCGACGGCCCTCTGGGGAGATCTGGAGATTGATCGGTGGCTCGCGTTACGGCGCGGGCGAGGCGGGGCCCCGGCAGCGAGAGGCCATTCGCGCTGGCAGCGCTGAATGTTATCCAAGAGGGCGAAATAGGAAACAGTTTTTTTTTTATTTATTGAACACATCATACGTAGTAATAAAATGAAAAATCTAATAAATAAATAAAATGTAACAGCCTGTAATTGTGTTAAATACATCACAACTGATGGTAAGAATGGAGTTATTCATTGAGAATAATTTCATAATATTGTGGCTCAAAAGGTAAAGCATCAAAGGGCGAAATACGAAACAGTTTTTTTTTATTTATTCAACACATCATACCGTAGTAATAAAATGAAAAAATCTAATAAATAAATAAAATGTAACAGCCTGTAATTGTGTTAAATACATCACAACTGATGGTAAGAATGGAGTTATTCATTGAGAATAATTTCATAATATTGTGGCTCAAAAGGTAAAGCATCAAAGGGCGAAATACGAAACAGTTTTTTTTTATTTATTCAACACATCATACCGTAGTAATAAAATGAAAAAATCTAATAAATAAATAAAATGTAACAGCCTGTAATTGTGTTAAATACATCACAACTGATGGTAAGAATGGAGTTATTCATTGAGAATAATTTCATAATATTGTGGCTCAAAAGGTAAAGCATCAAAATCATCCTCTCATCAAAGTTCATTTCAAATATTTACTTCTTAATATAAGTTCTTAATAAAGTCCTTTTCTGCATGATGCGTTGAAGGACTATCATTTATTTGTTTAGCTCTCAGTATATCACAAACCTAACACATTATAGTATGTGGGTGTTAACAGACTAAACTAACATGTAGTGCTGTATGTAATCTTTTTCGCAACTCAGCAACTCGGCTGTGAGCCTTAAAGGGGGATCTGCGACTTACTAAAAGAAACTAAAAATGCTAAATATACTTCTCTGCGAAAAGATTTGAATTTCGCCAGCGAATCGTGGTTTGCCCATTACATCTCTGCACTAAGAAGTCGAAGCCCGCCAAAGTGATAAGTCACTTTAAACCGACCGATTTAACGCATCACATGTTTAACTGTGTCCGGAAGGTATTTACCCCATCTTCTCCGAACAATTCTTGTGTTTTCAACTCAGTGGCTTGACTTTTTGAGGTATCCCCAGAATGGGGCTCTTCACTTCACTCTGTACTAATAAACTATTTGTCTTACAAAAACTCATTCATACTTCCCCACATTATTGGGAACGGTTACACAATATATTGCAAAATCTACCCTACTAACATTTCAACCATCACTTGAAAAGTCCAAAAGAATAATTCAAAAGAAGCTCCTTTGGTGCGAGTCTGCATTTATTTCGACAGCCAGGAACAGTAGTCATTTCTTACCTTTACAAAAGAAACAAAATATATAAATCACAACTGTTACAGAATTCATAAGGCATCTTATAGTCAAGCAAGGATAATTTCACCTAAGCTTACTTTTATTACATCTAAGTGAGCTTCCAATTTTTGAATGATTATCAAATCTTCTATATTCAGCCAGCAAGCCTTTCCTTGCAGCATAAAATTTAAAGTGGGATATCATTAGACAATCATAAGAGATTACGTTTATAATATTCGAAAGATATTACTGATGTCACTGCAGCGCCTCTGACCGGGAGGTCTTGGGTTCGAATCCTGAAGGCGGCAGGATTTTCGACACTAGCTTTTCAGCTAGGTCGAATTCCGTCGCTGTCTGGAGGAGAATGCTAGCGACCGGCTGCTCTGATCGGTAGTTTTCTGTGGTTTCTCCGATCAACACCAGGCGAATATAACAGCATTCTGTTGTATTCACTAGTTAAGACCCCCAAGATAATAAATAATAACTACATTAACAAAATGTTCAAGTTTAATGTATGTTTAAATTTGTAAGTTATCAACCTAATATTTTTTAATGAATTGTGTAGAGTATCTAGATGTAAAAAGTAATAATGAATGTATATGAGTGAATAATGAATTAATACACTTTATGTAGCTGTATATAAAATACTATTAACTATCGTAAATATTACATATACTATAGTAATATATAATAACTATTGTAAATTAGCTAGTAGTAAAAACCTATGTGAATGAGAAATTATCAGCCCAAATGTTATGTGTAAAAAATCAAAATGTACACACCCCTGAAGAGCAGAATTGTCAAACAGGAAGAAAATAAAATTTTAAAATACGTTCTGAGCGGCAGCAACATAGAGTTCACTCCCGTTGCATTTCGAATGGTTTGCTTTCGCCTGTGACAAATTGAAGCAATCCTCGTTCAGACGCGGTGGCAAGAGGTCGACCGCAGCTCCGCTAGCAGTTCACTTCATTACGTGAGGATAGCTTCCAAATAGCAAAATGCCATTTTAGACAATATTAAATTCCAAAGTGCTTATTATATTAGTCAAGCAACTAACAAGTTTATAGCGCAGTGTGCAAGGTATGGTGAGTCAACCTTGCCGCTCAGTTGGTTTTCGGCAAAACGGTATTCATCAAAAGTGCACAAACAAGATAGTCGCCACAAATGCATCGACAAAAGTCCAGTGAAGTTCGTCAAAGTGGCAGTTAAGTTTTATTAAATACAGTGTATCGATCCTACCCAGGGCCTATTCCACCTCCACCGTTCCACTAGTGAAGCGATTTCCTCAACCTTATTTGTCTTAAATAACTACGAATCAGTTTCTGCTAATCTAAATGTCGTAAACTCTCACATCTCACTCAGTCTAATCCCGAACAAATGGAAGGGATAACTTAACCAGCCATAATCCACCAAGTTTCCTTCGAAGGCGCTGCCATCGACCGAAACCATACCAATCTACAAAAAACTACGCAGCATCTGGGCACTGGACCACCTTCAATAGAAAAGGTCAGCGAGTCATGAAGACTTAACTAGTGAATACAAAAGAAATATACCAATTATGACGTATTGCGCAATCACGAAAACCTCATTCATTATGACGTATCTACTAATAAGTTTCGAACTGTTACCAGAACTAAACAAACGGATCGAAAGTAACAGATTTAAATTCTTAAACGAACCCTCCAGTCAATCAATGATCTCTTTACGTAAAATCCCATCTATTTTTGTTTCCAGAATCCCTAACGTAAATCCCTTCAGAAGAGAAATCAAAACCAAGGTGACAACCAACTTACAGCGTTTTCCATTCGCCGCACTGGTGCGCACTCTGGGCTGCTTTCGTGTTCCATTTGACCGCTATACTGCGGTTTTCACAGAGCTGCGTTTGAAGGATATCAGCTGTTACGGTGTCATCCAATTGGAAGGCTGAACGCCACCATTATGACGTCACTGTAGTGACGTGTAAGGGCCCGATTGGACGGCACCGTAACAGCTGATCAAATGTCAGCGGCAGCAAGGTAAAAACTGCACTATAGGGCGCACCAGTGCAAAGGAGCGGATGTTCCATTCGCACAATGACACGGAACCAGGGCGCACTCGGGGCGCTCTAACCTGCACTGAGGAGCTCGTCAGTGCAGTGCATTTGGATTCGTGGTGAAATTTTAAAGAAAATTGAGGATCTTCTGTCACGCAGGTACACTTCGAATGATGGAGTATATTATGTTTTACAAGAGATGTCTTAAAATAATTTTTGTAACTTATTCGAAGTTCGGAAAACCAGTTTGTGTTTTCGTAAAATTTAACCTTGAATAACTTCATGTTAACAAATCCAGTGCGATTTAGAAACCTAAGTGTAAGTACATCTCAATTTCGAAACGCGAATAAAGTAAAAATAAAAATAATGACCTTTACAAAATGATTCAAATACATGTGCCAAGAAATGTTTCTCGCACGTCCATACATACACCAGCGGAAATGCTCAAGCATATTAATATTTTTATGGTTTTCAATATCCATGAAATTCTGCAAAAGCCTTTCGGTTCAAAATGCAGTGTACTGTATCGATCACTGGCAAACCTCAAAAAATGAAATTTCGACAGATACGCATTTGAATTTTTCGCTAGTTTTGAAATAAAGAAATCACATGTTAATAATTTGTGAATTAAAGAGTAAGAATTACCAAAGACTTCACAAAAATTATAACAACATAATTCAAAATTATTATTTTTCGAGTTCAATCAGTGTGACAGACTAAGAACGGCTATCTATAATCTCACTTCGTAGCGCACACGCACTGACTCAGTTCCAGAAGCCGTTTCATTCGTGGCTGACCTTCACGCGTGTGGGGTAGCTCTGTTGCGGAGCGATGACGATTTTGCCTTGCACTAGGGTGGGTTTCAGAGCAACGAATAGAAAACTCTATTAGTAGTAGACCTTAAGATCAGTAATGCGAATACTATTGCGAACACCTCTACTACAGACTTCCTTCTACTAGTAAAATATCTGATGGACCCATAGAAGCTTCCATACATACAAAGCGTTCCCCAATATGAAACATTTCCGTGGTGTTTAAAAATACGGGTATGTAAATTGCGGACCGGAAGGAAAAGAAGAGCTAAACCCAAAGGTAAATTGCGGACCGACCTAGAGAAAGGTATACGTAAATTGTGGACCGACTATCTGCCCATTCAGATAAAAGTGGAAGATTACCAGGGGTCTAGTGCAGGGGCGGTCGGCCCCAGGCGGCTCTTTTAGGGGGCGGCAAAGTTTTACAATTAATAATAAAATTAATAATAATAATAATAATAATAATAATAATAATAATAATAATTTCTTGTAAAACTTTGAACCATTTCATTTCATATTTCGTCGCACCTACGATTCGGACGGACAGATTGAAATCGGCACGGAATCTTTCATTACTTATTCTGTGTCTTCTTTAAATTAATATATCTCAATGCCATATTCCTTATTGCAGCAACATTGCTACACAGTCTTTACTGACTTGTAGGTATTCCCCGTATTTCATTTTGTGTTTGGATTGTTTATGATTAATATTCAAGGAGAATGACTCCTATCATATAAAGAATAGTATTCAATATTGTATAATAAAACCAGCAAATTACATTACAATACGGATAAGTGCCTTTAGGGATGTCCACGAATGATGCTTCGACAATTCAAAGAAAGTTTCATTGATGAATCATCAATTGTCCTATTCACATTAATTTAATCGTATACTTGTACACGTATACGGTTTCCAAACTGATTTTAGTTCTCATAAGTTCTTGTAGTTGAGTTATTGAACTTCGTTGAAAAATTATATTGTTCGTGTACGTATACCTTTGACTATGTGTGTATTAAATATTTTATTTAAGAGAATTATTAAAAAGCAGACGAATGAAGTTGTAACTAAGTTAAAGACAAGTTTTGTTTTTAATCCTAACAATTATATTAATTATTATCATTTATACTTTTTCAATAAAAATAAAAATGGTAACAGTATCGTTCTAGTTCTCATTGGAAATTGATTTGTGTTTATATTCAATTCGCTAATAACTGAATCTTGTCGATCGTCAAGAGGTAATCATAAATAGGTAGTGGACTTTGATGACCTAAAACGTCGCAAAAAATGATCAATAAATTGCGCTTTCAATAAATTGCGCTTAAAATGTTATAAAATGCAAATGTCTTGCTTTCCTACTGCATACTTCTCGTTTAATGTTTCCTAATTTCTTCTGTCTTCAGTTTTTAGAGAGTTGCATTAGATCACAGGGTGTATTTTCAGGTTTTCCATCTTAAAAGACCTACGGTTGTCGCTGAGGATAGTTTTACATCTGGGAAAGCATAAAAATATGACAAATATATGCATTCATGGCAAAATTTGGCCACAATATGACCTTTTACTAAAAACGGTGTAAATAAGACTTTATATGCACAATAAAAATACGTTTTTCTAATCGGCAATACCTGGATTTGTGCATAAATTGTTTTAACATGCACCCGAGAGTTCAGAAAAAATATGACTTGTCATTAAAATCCGGGCCCTACTCATCGCGTCGCCCAGCGCATCTCGTGCCACGCCCTCCTCCCTCGTTCTTTCCTCCGTCGCTGCGCGCGCTCGTGTTCCCGTTTCCGGAGCGGCGGGCGCGGGATATATTCGGCGGCGGCAGCTGCACGCGGCCGTGTTTATTCCCCCTCCCGCCCCACCCCCTCGGCGCGGCACCGCGTTTGATATAGGAGGCAGCGCCATCTTGCCCCGTCCGCTCCCCGCCACTCGGGTGCTTTCCCGTCGACGCGACGGCACGGCGCCGTGGCTGCGAGGAGGAGGGAGGCGATAAGCAACTGTTAACTGAGCATGAGGGCTTTATCAGATGAGAGCTTGCACGCAACGTGATGTGTGGATGGAGGAATGCCCAATGGCTTCGTGCTATCTTACTCAGCTGGTTTCAGATGCCATAGATTTGATTCTGAAGACTGTTTATGTATAAACCGAAAGAAGGAATTGTTTGTTTAATGATGACTGCATTTCTTGTGAAATGTCGTATGCTAAATGAAAATTTGGTGATAAAATAAAAACTGTTTTGACTACATGCAATCAAAATAATTTATCTCAAGAAATGTTATTTTAATTTAGTAATTTTTAGAATTTTTTAATATTCAGAATTGTTTTTGTTCGAATTATTTAATCGTAACTGCTCACTTTTTGGCTTGTTTGTTATAATCTTGACCCATTGGAAATTAAATTTACATACATTTATTTGATTACATTTCCACGAGTTCCTATTGTAATTTTCATGCACGCAATTTCAGCGTGTAGCATTGAACTTTCCTTGCGCAATATACGACGTACAGAAGATGCTGAAAATATGAGATGCAGAGAGCACTGAACATATTTATAAGTAGTGGACATTACAGACAACGAGCAGTTGGCCAACCATCAAAGATATTATCATGGAACCTGGAACATTGTGCTACGCATACAGCGTCGTCTACAGGCTACACAGGACAATAGCGTGGGTCTACAGGCGACCGATCGCACCATTTGATGCTTTCGTATAATCCTTTTGTTATACACACATCTGTTTACATATTGTCAGTGTGAAACATGTTTTACCAGACACGGCCACTTATCGACACCTGTATTCCCTCATGTTTTTAAACCACCAGTTGTTCTTTTAGGAATGGCAGACGTACTAGCCATCTGGAAGTCTGATATTACTAAAAGGTCCGTTCTTCAATAAGTAAAATTCCTGAAGACCGTTCTTACGAACTAGAAAGGAAAAGAAATTGATTTAATGCATGCAATAACATTATTATTTGAAGATTTTGTGAAAAGCATTTATAACATTTCAGAGGAAACTGAGCATATGTGGAGCAATTCGTGAATACAATATAAATAATGTAACAGACAAGAATTCAGGCATTATTCCTGGGACTTTCAAGGTAATAAACACATACATTTAGAAATTCAGGTATGCAGATTTATTTGTGAGGTAGAATTCAGGAAAGTATGAGAACACAAAAGTTGGAAGGAAACCATCTCAAATAATAATAAAAACAATAATAATGATAATGATAATAATAATAATAATAATAATAATAATAATAATAATAATAATAAACGATTGGTTTACATACGCACATTTAGTACCTTCTTGATGACGTTGGCCTTCCATCACCGCTAAAATGTCTAAGTGAAGTTTTACTTAAAGACAAATGATGAAGTTTTGCTATACTTCACGTAATTGCATTCGTCTATGTTAGTGACTTATGGCGAGTGTCAATATTGAGATTGTTTGAATGGACAAGCTAAGACTCTAAGAATGAGTAACATAAGAATGACCATTTCTTACCCTAGTAATGTTTTGTTTATATCAGACGTAATGAATGTACTCTTCGTGGCGAAATTGCAAGGCGGGTAGTGTTTTGCCACAAAAAGCAGTGGGAGTGAAAATCTGATTTCGCATCGTGTTGCACACCCTTCTTGTTACTACCGCATAAAAAGAAGGTCTCGCAAGTTGAGATTGCGAACCGTCTTGTCGCTCCAGTTACTGCGACGGAGCACTGAATATGAGATGGAGGAGGGCAGGGTCGGGGCTGGGTGGGGCGGGGCTGGGCAAGGCGAGGCGGGGCGGGGCGGAGAGGGGCGGAGAGCATGGAGGGGAGCGAGGCGGGGCAGAGCGAGGCGAGGAAGAAGCAACCGAGGTGGAGCATCACGAAAAGTGTTGAAAGAAGAGCTACAAAATAAGAAATTGAGACGACTCACAAGAGAAAAAGAGGTGGAATAAGATTTATTTGGAATAAGATATAATTTGATGATCGTTGTAAAGCCGTGAATATTTCACAAATATTCAATTCACTAATTGTAATTGTAGCTTTGTACTGTTAGAACATAGATTTTGACATGTAACGACACTGACCCTAAATAACAAACCTCAAAAACAATAACACTTCTCCCTGTACCCGAAACTCATGGAATTAGAGGAGGAAAATGTTGTTGTTGTGGTGGTGGTGGTGGTGAGTAAGGTCCGAGTGTGACTGAAAGAGGAAGGCGGGTTGGTTTTTCCCGGGAAGTCGTTGAAAGACATTCCTCTTACGCTCGTGTATGAAGGTGGTGAGGGGCAATCGCTCTGCATCCCGCGAACAGAACGCACCTCGGCTTCCTAGATAATTCCCTTCAATTTTCGTTACATGAGAAAGCAGAGCCCGACTGCATCCAGTTTTGTTCATCCGGTGTTTGGGAAGGAGCAAACATTTTTGTTAACTTTGCATTCATAAGTAGCGCATATAGATGTTTTCGCACCAGTCGAGAGGAAACCTCAATCGAAGGTGAATACGGCAAAATCTTCGAAACTGTGTATGTTAATTCAGCGAGATAAGAAGATGCTCGTGATAGGCGACTTTGTGTTGTTTCCACAAACTTTTAGCGGTGGTTTTCAACGTTGTCAATTCTCTAAAATGACATGCGAATGTATGTTGAAAATAGAAAGCAGTGTATCAAATTATAACCGATTAGTAAAAGTGTAAGCAGAACATGGTAAACGTAGGTATCAATCCTTATACTAAGGAGAAAAACGGAACAGGATGCAGTCGGGCCATGTCTTTTGAGGGAGGGAGGAAAACGGTTTAGAAAACGTTGACCGCGGGGTGCAGTGCGTATACGTATGCAGTCGGGCTATGCCTCTTTGGGGAGCTAGATAAACGGCTTAGGGAAAGTTGACCGCGGGATGCAGTCGGTATACGCCTTCCTGTACTGGAGAGGAAAACGGAATGGATGCAGTGGGGCTATGCGTTGTTGGGGAGGTAGGTAAACAGCTTACGAAACGTTGACCGCAGGATGCAGTCGGAATAAGGCCTTTCATCTACGCTCGTACATAGGGGCGGGGCGGGCGAGCTGGTGTGGGCGGGGGTGGGGCGTGGCGGGTGCACTGCGCCGCGTTGCAAGACGCCGCCGCTGCCGCCGCCGCCGCGCAGCGCCGTGACCGCAGCTTGCGCAGCCTGCGCTGTCGCCGACACAGCTTTTTGCAGCGCGCAGAAACAAGCCGCACAGACGCCAGGCCTTAGCTGGCGCCTTCCGCCTCCGCGCACTCCCAAGTGACGGCAGTGCCTCGCAGGAGCCCAGCTACCGAACGCAATGTGTACTCTTCCGAAAAAGTTTTGAATTTTCGAGAAGCTTCATAGGATATCATTTGAAGCACTTGTACTCACAAATGCAATAATGTACACAAATTGCGGGTAGTGCAATTGCTTTGATATCTCTCTCTCTCTCATGTCGTTAACATTTACATTTGGGTATTTTTTAAACAAGCGAATGCAGCAAAATGTTTGCGTCATCTGTTACAGTGCAATTAGCACTATCTCTAAAACAGTTTAAAGAAAAAAATTGCAGCTGTTTTTGAGAAAATCCTTTTAATATTTTTTATTGCCCATATTTCACTCAAGATTACCCGAAAACTACTTAAATTTTCAAAAAAGTGTGCATAACCGTAATTGAACTAACTGTGACGTGTAACAAATTTTATTTGGAGAAAATGTTTTCAATATTGTAGTTTTAGAAAGACGCCGAAGAAATTTTTGTTGTAATTTTCAAAAATTCAGAATTTACCGTGAATATCCATATTCCACTTTTGTAAGTGTATTTCACTTCATTCTTACTAGAAATTTAAAGAAAAATTTGAAGTCATTTTTAGAAAATTGTGAAAATGAATCAGGAACTTTGTGTACATACAAATTACGTAAATTAGTGCCCCTAAAAATTAAATTATGTTTATCAAATTCAAGGGGCCGTGACATTAGGCGAATCCATCGTGAAATACTAATTTTGGGTAAATTATGAATGATTATTGGGGAATTTAGAACTGATGAAACAATTTTTTCCAAAACGGTAAATCTTAGGAACTCTGTCTCGCCATTCGTCGTTGATTTAATGGTTACTAGCCATGAATGTCGAGATATGTCTGTAAACCAAGTGCATGATAAATAAACATTATGCATGTGCTATAACAGGAAGCGTGCTTTTGTGTATGTTGACGAGAGAGTCTGTCTGCTTCTGTTTTCCTTAACAGAAGAGGAGAGAGTAAAACGTAGTACCCTTCGGCCTTGTGCTTCACTCACGCAAATATGGTAACCGTGTTTATGAGAAAGAAAACAGTCTGCACAGATCCTTACATGCGAAAGAAGAAATCTCAGTTACCTTTAATCCGACACTCCAAGGCCTGCCAGTTATTTTCATCTCTGGAAGAAAAGTGTTGCCACAGCAGAACTGTTGAACACTTTACTTCTTCGGATGTTGCAATATGTGTGTATGTGTGAATGAGAATTGAAAATTCACTGAAGGTATATTTTCTATCTCAACTTTTTCTTTTTTCTTTTCTTATTACAACAATCAAAACATCATAGGAAATATTTTTATTCATGGGAACGAAACGTTTAATTTAATTATGGAGAGATAAAATAGTTTTACTTATTTTTTCCAAAATGCCATCATAAAAAATACTAAGCATGTACCTTACGAATTTGTATACATACTTTTTGTTCTTCGGATTAGCTAAAAGAAGCAGCATTTCAAATCGAAGGAACGTTATATATTCCCACGGAGAATGAAGTTTTTTGTTGATTTTTTTTTATAATTACCATCAGGCTTCGGGTTCTGATCACAAGTCATCTTTTCATTAGTGCATTCTAGACGTAGCTAACTTTGATAAATGAATGTTTATCACGACGTGTAGGTGGTAGAAATATGTAGTTATTGGGTAACTTTTGTCATTTTTTGCCATTTTTCAATTATTAGGTCATTTTACTGAATTTTTACGTAATTTTTGTTATTTTTACGCATTTTGTTATCTTCTCGTATTTTTTAGTGAATGCTTCATTAATTTACAATGACACACTAAAATAAAGTTTTTATTGTATCTTCAGTTCATGATAAAATATGCTATTGCAGTGGACTCTATTTTTCTAACTCTCAAAATTACACGCATCTTCGCTAACTCCCAGACTTTTGAAAACTGACGGTTGAAAAATCGGAGCTAAGTATTGCATTTCCTCCTGAAATAAAGACTTTATAATAAATATAAATTTATATATATATATATATATATATATATATATATATAAAGAGAGAGAGAGATTTTATTTAAAATTGTTAAATTCATTGAACGAATAAACATTCATACAAATGTTTGAGGATTTGTTAAAAAGTTAGGCCATTTTCCCTTATTTTTAAGTCATTTTCAAAGAATTTTTGGGTCATCAGAATCCTAGCCCTGGTCATCTTACTGCAGTTTAATAAACGCTTTTATACAAATAACGATACTAGAATTCTCACAATAGTGTTCCATGACGTCTAGCTAGAAATACATTTTTTAAATATCTTACTAAACCACAATACTGAATACACAATACACTCTGTGTTATTGACAGCAAAACAGCGAGAGATTATTCGAAAATCACATCACATCAAAAACTTGTGTCACTCTTTCGAATTTCCGCAACTAATCATAATTGAGATCACAATCGGTTTACTCGACATACGTACTTTTTACTTTCTCGTATACGTACGTAAATACAAAGTAATATACGTAGTAAAGAGAAATTTATGAAATCTTGCGGCCAAAAACGACGAGTTTTCGACGGAAAAAATCCTGTATTGTTGGCTCTTGATAGAACAGATGGATAAATCTTATTTCAATATGAAGTAAATTACTTTCATTCACACGTTGTGTAGTCGAAATCCATGATTTCTGGGTCCGACCATCTGTGAACAACACTAGCGCCTAAACTATTGGTAGGATTTATCCCAAATTATGTATTACCCGGACGATCTGGCTCGTCTCCAAGCTCTGCAATTTTGAAAAATATTCTTTAAATTTTGGGGTCCTTTACATGAAGCACCTGGGACATTTTCAAATTATTTTTTCCTACATATTTAAATATCTTGAAAGAATAATATGAAATACATTTGTGAAGATGACATAGGTACGATCATTAACGTCATGCACATTTTTTTTGAAAATGTTAGTACTTTTGTGCAACTTTGAGTGATATATGAGTAGTATTAAAAACGAACAAAAAAACAAGAATTTCTCAAAAGCGCCTTTAATTTTTTCTTTAAACTTTTGGTAGAGGTCGTACTCAATGTATTGTATAAAATGACCTCAAATCTATTTTTCTGTATTCTTTTGGTTTGCAAAAACCACACAAATGTAATTGTTTTGACTTCTCTCACATCATTAATATTTACAGTACCGGCGATTTATGAACGTTATTGCATTTTTGAGTACTGTGTGCTTCAAATGATGTCTGATAATTTTCCCGAAAACTCAAATGTTTACTGTGAAAATGAGTTGGAAGTGACGGGTTTTCAGAAACGCTCAAACACAATTTTCTCCGAAACTGCTCCAAATTGTTTCTTTAATTTTTTTGAAAGGACGCTGCTAATTGGACTTCATAATACAACATCAATGCTACTTTGATGTATTCTTAAAAAAAGACAAGTGTAATTTATTTGAAATATCTCTGAAGCCCATAATATTTCCATTACCAGCAATTTCTACACATTATTGCATTTGTGAGTAGAAGTGCTTCAAATGAGTTCCTATGAAGTTTCTCGAAAACTGGAAAGTTTTTTGTGAAAAAGAGCTCCGAATTTTGAATTTATAGAAACGGATAAACGAAATTTTTCTCAAGAAGGCTCTAAATTTTTCAACGAAAATTTCCATATATGACGAGGTTTTTACCTTTCTATAATATCCTTAAAGTCATATTTAAGTTCTTCCAATAGGGGATAGGAAAATGTAAAAAATGGTAGCAGGGGGAAATCGAAAACTTAGCCCAGACGAAAGAAATTAGAAAACTAGTACGAGAAAGTCTCTGTCATTCTGTAGCACCAAGAATTACTTTCTCGCGAACACCTTACTCAGTAAAGAGAAAGTATTGCAATACTGCGAGGGAAAAAACGGGGAATTTTCGACAGAAAAACTCTTATTGCCAAGCCTTGGTAACGGAAAAGTGGATAAATCTTGTTACTATATGTAGTAAATTACTTCCTCTAACAGGTGTAGTTAGAATCTAGTTTGGATGGTCCTTGATACCGAAAAATCTTGTGATGGCGAAAAGTGTCCGTCTGTGAACAATGCTAGCGGCTCAACCGTAAGCAGGTTCTTCACAAAATCGTATATACCATGATCGATCTGACCAATGTCGCGTCTCCTTGAATTTGAAATGGATAGTTTGGTATTGGGCGGGTTCTTTACATGATGCCTCAACAACATTTTCAAAATTTTCTCCAAAGTGGCTTCAATTTTTTACTTTCAATTTTTTCCTGTGACAAAATAAAAGACACATAAAGTAACGTAGGTCTCATTTTCGTAACATTCCCTGAATTTTCGAAAATTCCTGATGTTCAAAATGTTTTCGGCGTCTTCCTACAACAACAATAATTATGAAGATAGAAGTATTTTGCTTAATTAAATCTGTTCATCCAAACCAACTCAAATAAGGCCATGATCAATTTTTCGAAAATACAAGTAGTTTTCGCCTAATTTTGCGTGAAACAACGGTAATTTTTCAAAATTTGTGAACATTTCTTTTTTCAAAAACGGCTCCAATTTTTTCTTTACTTTTTTCCCTTCGTGTGTAGGAAAGGAGATAAATAATGTGGCGCTTGGTCGCATTGTCTTTGAATCTCTGAATTTTTGAAAATTGCAAACTTAAATATTTTTTTGGCGTGTCCCTACAACTACAGTTTTGAAGACGTAATTCTACTAACTGTTACTGAGTACGAAAATGGACTGTTGTATCACCACTAGTTCAACATATTGAAAACTGTAACAATTTGAAAGGAAAGAATAATAATCTCTTTCTCATCCATCTGATTTCTTAAGGTATCTAAATTCTTTATAAAGCAATGCCGGATTTCCAGCTGGGTCAAATTATAGCCTGTACTCGAATTATATCCATTTTCCACTTTCTGTTTTAGATTTGTATAGTAATATTTCAGGAAGGTACTGTCAACAGTCCTGTAGGCTCGCGTAAACTAGACACACTCCGAAGAAAAAACTAAAAAAGTCTGATTTGCTTTTAAATAATGCAAAAACTAGCAACACTAGCAAAAACCTCTTCAGGATTAGGAATGAATTTTTAATTACCTTTTATTTTGTATGAAGAAAGATTTTTGATAGAGTTTTCAAGATACTTTTCAAAAACCAAAATGAGTTTTCTTTAAACGTTTTTTCGAGTTCACTTTCGATACATCTGAACTTTTGCTAGAGCCTTCCTTAGAACTTACAAACCAGTCTAAAACGTAACCGAACACAACGGATACGAGAGCGAGCGGCATTTTATTCTATTTAGACTGGGCTGTTCGTTTAATGACATTGTAGTTGGAGAAAATATAAAACCAAATAACATAAAATGTTTAGTGTGGAATAGAGGAATACGAATAATAGAAGTGAATAATAGAGGATACGAATTTTGAAAATTTGACGATGTGCTTTATCACGTTCAGAAATATTCCGTTTCTTATCTAACGTTTTCGCAATACTTGGAAAGCGTATGTCTCTGCCGGCACTATTGCAGCAGTGGCGGCTGTTGCTTAAGGGCTATAGGGCGGCGCCCTCCCTAGAAAAACCTACCTCGAGAAAAGTTGTAGAATAATAGTTTATGCAAGTAGTTTTTAATATTAAGCTTTATTGCATGAATACATGTTTTGGAAACGTTAGGAGCGAGTTTTTAAATTTACACGAATGCAAAAAAGTAGTTGCATATATCAACTAGTTGCATACGATATTCTTTTGTATAACAGCATCATAAATTTATAAGATATTAATTTTGCGAAACAACTTCCTTGTGACATGTCGGGTATTTGACAACCAAAGCCCTCTGGAGAACAAATTCAAGATGGTATCTGTGGAAGAAAACGGTGGTCGGCAATTCCGTTTACCTTTGCCTCCCCAAGATTCTCTCGCTGCGATTGGCTGAACGTGTGATCACTCAATCATTCGTGCCCGAAATGCTAATACGCCATCATTTGTGCCGTAAAATGCTCGATTACGATCGATTTCTTGAGACAGAAAAGGTCGTTTATAATGCTGGTATACAAAAAAGTATTAAACACAGAATAAATCGACTAGTTAGTGCATACCATCAGTGCAATTTGTGAGGACGTATTTAGTTGTATGTGCTCGCTTAAGCAAAAGGTTAATGTTTTTAGAATGGGCCGTGGACTATGGCGTGTCCATCCGTAGCTGGTGCATTGAAGGTAATGGAAGCTTGAGGAAGAGTGGGGATTCTGGGAGATGGCAGCGTGCTGCTATTAGGGTTTTGTTCCGCCCCTATTAACTAAGCAAAGAATACCGACCCTTTCATTTGATTTCATAAATTACTATTTTGTTTGCTGAATTGTTTTAAACAAATGTCTTATTTTCGCGCAAGCACAATCCGTTATCAACGTAAAAGTTGACTTAGACAAGGATTAAAACCCCGATGCATGCAAATCGTTATACACTACGCGCTATAATTTTCCTCGTTCAATAAATATTTTGAAGAGGTACAATGTATGTGATAGTTCGGGCATACATGCTCCCTTTCACTAACATACTGCCCCCCTAATTCACAACCTACCTGCCGCCACTGAATTCAGCTAAAGAAATTCTTAAAAGTTGGAATAATATAGGTATATAGTAGTTTATGATTCAGATATTTTCTCATACTCCTGAGACCTTCAGTTACTGTGAAAGTCCTCTTACTCTAATGACAAGGTTAAATACTTTTCCTTTGCAGTATTGGGAAAAGTTAAGATAATATATGAACTTCACCAAATATTGGAGTGTTCAAAACGTTCGATTAACTTTCAGGTGCTAACATCAAGGACATTGCGCCTGCAGATATCACACATTACGTAACGCGGTTCATCGATTTCGTATCACTTTAGGAAAGTACTGCAATTAATCCTGGACGCATGCGAGATAAAAGGGTCGTCAGAGGTATGTGAAAGTAATCATTACATTTCACTTATTGGTACTGTCAGGAAGAGAGGATTTAGTATGGCTATGTCTGGCTTTTGTGATGTCATGAAAAGGAAATTAATTTTCGCCCGTAGTACTTACAAACTTGTTCTTATTTGAAAAAATAACTGCACATTTTTTAACTACCCTAACCTACTTGAAGAGGATTTGCAAATTGAACATGTAATTTCACATTATGATTGCCCTAAATGCTTGTTAATCTTCTCTTCTCAGACTTTAAATGTTCAATTAAAAACACAAAATGTTCATTAAAAATTAATTATAGTTATTAATTGGTATCTGGGTCTACAGAAAATATGTTTTCTGACAAAATGATTATATTACAAACAAATCCTACTATTCTGGTATTCTGTTCAACAGTTATGGTAACTGTTATTTTCTTCAACTTTGTGGTCAGAGTAAAGAGATCATACAAAAGTTTGCGATAGAGATATACTCCAATGCTCAAAGCCGCTTTCTAGGTGGTCGCATGTGGTTTTCATAATAATAGCTTTTTCTTTCCTTCCATGATTCTCAAATCCATGATTCAAAAGCGTTTTTAAAATGAATACCTAGAGAGTGAATTACCATTTATCAAAATACATTTTTAACAGCGTTTCTTTGTAAGTGTTCCACTCTTGATTACTCACTGACATGGTTTGCGGTCATGTCCTGATTCCATGAACCGAGCTGTCGGTCAAATTCTTTCATTTTTCGGGCGCGCGTATCTCCCAAGACTTGTGTGCGTGTAGAATAATGTTGTTTTGTTGTTATTAGTGCTGGTACTGATACCCTCATTTGTTATTGTTATTAAGATGACTGAATAAAAGAAGAGAGAGAGAATTAAATAATGGTTACTTGTATTAGTGAATGAACAAGCAAATAATTCATTCATGGAAATCGCTGTTCATTAAATTTTTTGTAGGATAACTCTAATTGTATCTCAAAATATAAACAACCGTCCTGCTAGGGCTTTGTTCAACCGGGGTTGTATTTCAGTATGCGCATTTTTAGCACCACCTACAGATTGTATTATACGCGCAAGTTTTCTTCAGGCCGGGAATCCCAAACGTCACTTCTTTACCAACAGTAGGTGAATTAAGAATAAAAGATAGCAACTAGCATTGTTAATAGCTAGAACTATTGTTTCCCGTATAATACGAAGTATTTTGCATCGGAAACGCGAGCTTCAGAGTTGCTGTAATAGTTCTTCCGTAGATTGATTGATTAGTGTTTCCGGGCGCGTCAATTGCTAAGGTCATTAATCTCGTAGGTATAGTGCAAGTTTTCATCACGGGAGGTGGCGGTGGTCTTCTCCCGCTGAATGGCGAGACCCGGTGCCGATCTACGCTTGGTCTTGCGGGGTCCCCAACTTGGCACCTCCCTCCAGCGAAGAACCTCCCCAGCCGAGACAAGTCCAAGCCTAAGCCCAAGTTCCCAATTCGACTCTTGAAATGTGTGGCAGTGTAGTGCCCGTAAGTGTATGTGTGTGTAAGTAAGGGGTGAGGATTGGACAAGCGCGGGAAAGGAAAGATCGCGCGCGGTCCGTGGCCCGTTTGTTAGGGTACTGCTCCGGCATTCGCCTGGTATTGATCGGAGTTACCTCTCAGAGCAGCCATCTACTAGAATTCTCCTCCAGACAGCGGTTGAATTCGACATAGTTATCTACTTAGTTTCGAAAATCCTGCCTCCAGCGTGTTTGAGCCCTAGAACTTCCCCGTCAGAGATACTACAGTGAAATCAATTGATGCCCTGAACCACGTAACCCGGTGTTGTAGAGTGGAAATACCACCCCTATCCCCACATTTCTCTCCCACCTAGCAAAATGGCTGAAGAAAACGTACGCGGATGGTTACACGCACCGCCATTGCAAATGGTCTTGACGTAGGTGAGAGGGCTTCTGAACATCCCGACCGCTCCTGTTCAGTGGCCTGCGCGGGAGACTCCCGTGAGCGTGGGAGGTGGGAATCTCCCGGAGGGGCTCGGCGGGAGGCGACGCGCGTGGCCACCCCCACCCTCGCCGCGTCAGCCCCTCAGGGGGACACGTCCCCCGCCCATGGACTCGCCTCCCCTCGATTGCATCGGCGGCAGTTCCATTCTACCGTGTCCAATGTCTGCTTCTCCATTTCCATCTTTTCGAATATTCTTGATTGGTGCATTTCGAAGAGTGGAAATCATAATGAGGCTTCTAAGTGTAATTTTGCAGGGCTAAATTAATACATTATCGGCAGGGATATCAATCCCCCTAATAGTAGGACTACCTGAATACCCCGTCGACTATTCGCAAGCGTTTTTACACAATTGGATTATTTTTCTTTGTATCCTCTGGCTTCTCAATTACGAGTCTTATCGCAATTTTGCTAGATCAGGTTTTCTTACTGCCTCGACTTCTCTCCTTTTCCGCCGTTGTTTAGACCTTGTATTCGTTCCTCTCTCAACCAAAAATTTCTTCTCTTTTCTATTATTTTATTCGTCTTCATGTCAGACGATTCTTCCTCTCAAACTTCTTTATCTGTCCCTTCGCTGCTCTTTCTTCTGACACGAGTTCTTCCGTTTTGTCGGATATTTGGCTTTCTCTTCCTGTTTCCTTGATGTACCCCAAGTATCTCATCATATTTCTTTCGCTGACGCTAGTCGCAAGTCTCGATCCTTCCTCGCAAGGTTATGCGTCACCTCTGACGCTCCTATGATGACGTCTCAATTGCGTCTCCCGTTACTCTTGTCCTGCGCGGGCACTCCACGCGCTGTGTGTTGTGTGTTTACCCGTCTTGTTTGCCTCCGATCTTCCAAGGCAGGCCTGCTTTTTCTCCCCTGGTTGGCCGCACGCCGTCATCACCCTCGCCCCGTCTCGCCCCATCGCTAGGGGGCGCTTCATCCCGCCGCCGCCGCTGCGGGCACGCCCCTCCTTGGCAGTCGGCTCCCGCGAGACGCGACATCTGGTGGTGACTGGCTCACCAACACACACTCCCGCACGCACACGCGCCCGCACGCACCCGCCCGTGGCCACCCCTGGCCCAGCCTCCGCCCCCCTTCGCTCCCCTCCGCCGCTTATTCCGCCTCCTCCGCCGGGTCTAATCCTGGCCCGCGGGCCGTGCGCAGCGCTCGCCGCCGCCACCGCCACCGCCACCGCCGGAGTCGCCCCGCCCCCCACCGCCGCGTCCTCCTCCACCTCCCCCTCCTCCTTCCACCGCCGCCGCCGCCGCCGCGGTGGCTCAGTCGCGCGCGTATCGTGGCGTCGTCCGCGTGGTCCGCGTGGTGCGTGCGAGAGGAGAGCGCGCGGAGAGGAGAGAGGGCGCGGCTGCGATGTGGAGGCCGCTTCCTCTGGTGCTGGAGCTGGAGCGCCGCCGCCGCCCGCGCCGCCCCGCGCCGCGCCGGCAGCCGCCCTATGCATTCCACCGGCCCTACGCCGCCCTCGCGCTTCTAGACGCCCTGTAGTGCGCCCCATGTGCCTTTTATACGCGCCTTAGACGCCGCTAGTCAACAAGAAGATTTTTTATATCGCCCCCTTTTGGGCGGATTTTTTGAGTGAGAGAAGAGTAAAAGGGACTGTTGAGGAAGGACACGAGTGGATTTGCAGAAGATTGTTCAGAGGACCAAATTACAATATTTTTAATATAGTGTGTACGTGTGTGTTTGTGTGCCCAGTGTGAGTGACAGGGTGAATAGGATAGTGGGACTGCAAGAACTGTGCAGAAGAACTCGAGAGAATCTCATCTGTTTTGAGGACCAAAAGTTGGAAGTCGTCATTGTGTGCTTAAGAGAGCTGTGGAACTGTGATAGCCTGTGTACAAAGTTTGTAGAGTGATTAGCCAGTACAAAGCGATCGAGAAGAGGAAGTCGACAGATAGACTGTACAAAGACACGAACATTCTGTATTATACGCTTCGAGAGAGAGAGAGTTAGTGAAGAGGAGTGAACACCGCACGGACCGTTTCCGGGCGACCCTTTCGGAAGCCGTACAGCGTGATGCTTGTGGTGTTCTTTTGCGTGATGATGAAGATGCTGGAGCTGTCGAGCGCCCACGTGACCGCGTCGCTGGCCAATGAGGACCGGAGGAAGCTGCGCCAGCGGAGGCAGCGGGTGCCGCGACGCAGGCGGGGTGAGAGCTCTAGGGCTATTTCGGGGCGCGAACCCCGGCGCTTTCCCGCCCGCCTCCCCTCGCCATCCAAGTCTCCCATCCTCCCGGCGACAGTCTGGCCAACCTCGCGAAATGAGGATTATTTAGAAATCTTGTAGTCTACCCTCCCAAGCAATCCCTACGCTCTCCAAAGTTTCGAGAAATTTAAATAATTTCGTAATCCGCTGGTCTCAATCAAGTAAGTGGGTAATTGACACATGCTCAGCTGCTCAAAATTCATAAATATCAAAGACCTCAACGGTACTTTTCACGCCTTTGATTACTATGGTTGTCATTTACCACTGAAATATCACATGGCTTCGTCGATCACCTAGGCCTACTTATTTTAATGAGAGAACTGTCTTAGAAAATGGCTTGTTTTTGTCCCTCCCACTTGCTCAGCGATTCTTTCTTCCCGTTCTTTTGTTGGTTGTCATGTATACAGACCACCGTGTCAAAATTTAATTTATACTTATTATAATCTAAGCAATCTCAGAAGCTCGTTTGTTTCACTTTTGGGATTTTTTTCTGGCGATTAGAGAGATGACTATTGTGTGAATATACAAACTACATAGTTTATAAGCAAATATTTTTTGGAAATGAATGACATTGCATTCTGTCATTTTCGAAGTTTCCTCAAGTTTTTGCAATCATGTTCCACCCACTCAGTTTTCAAAATTCGAATAATGTGTGTTGTTGGGATACTCTGTGAGCTTATTGAAGAATCTTAAGTTGGTAACCCTGATGACCTTTTCGCAGACTCCGACATATTGCTCGCGGCTTTATTTTTATTTCTTAATTTATTATTTATTTTATTCCTATTAAAATTACACAAATCAACTAATCTAGTAAGATATACAATGAGTTTATTTGGTATTACTCGTATTGTGATTAATTCGCAAATGCAGCAACATCACTTCGAAGCCTTTTTTAGTACCATTTTGTCATTAACTCATTTCCCGCCTCGAGATGCAGTTTTTAATTTCAGATAATTATCGAAAGATTGCACCAAGCGACAATGTACAGGTTGAACCGTTATTATTCTTCGTAACTGTCTTATTATATAATTGGACTTCGTTGAGCCTTCTCAGACATTCATCTTGAATATCTTGACTGTTATGAATTTTATGTAAACATTAAAACCGAATAGAGGAAACAAAAACAAGTTTTCATGACTATAATGTAATCGAATTACATAATTTGAGTCAATGAACCAGTTCCAAGTCTTCATTTAGTAAATTTATTTTATCATGAATAATTGACTTAAACACTTTGTAAAACTAGTTTTAGTCTTATCATACGTCATTGTTAATGTGCCCTTTGAAAAAGGATTGCTCGGAACGCCTCGTAAAAATACAAATTGACGCGACAAGACATCCGATACGTATCCCCACTATCTGGTCGCCTTGAGTGACTGGGCGTGGAAGCCACCAGTTGCTGGAGCAGCGGTGAAGAGATAGGGGGAAGTGGACGGCGCTGGGCGACAGAGGACAAAGGGCGCCCTTCACCCGCTGAGGGAGCCAGCCTTCCCTTCCTTTGTCTCTCCTCTCACGACAACACACTGAGTTCACGGGTTCACCGCGTGAATCACGCGTACGGTTTATTGTGGTGGCAACTGGGCAGAGTGACAATATACTTCACTCTCTTCGAAAGTCAGTGGAAAGGAATATTTCATTATGTTATCTAAACGATGATATTACTTCTTTTGGTGATGTAGGACCTGTTCATCAATGTTAGATTTGACAGTAGGCGTTCACAACCTTGAGAGCCATAATCCGGTGTCTGTAATAATTTGTAGTAGAGATCTGCAAGGCGTGGCATTTGGCTCGTACTCGCCTGAGCATTTCAGACTCGAGTATCGTATTCTCGAGCACCCCGTGCTCGCTCGCGGCGGGCGAGCGAGTCCACTGCGGCCGCGGTAATTTCTATGTATTAGAGTCTCGGCCTTCGCAAGGCGTTGATAGAAGAGGATCTGGGAGTGCGATGTGATCGGTCGTGTTTTACGGTGTGCCGTGGCTTCAAAAGCAAATTAAGAGGATTACGAAAGTTTACATTCGCTTGGAGATGGCGCCCTAACATAGAAGAATTCTAAAAAGAATAAAGATAAGAAGAAGAGGTTTCTTACATTGTGATATTCCAAAGACTTTCTTCAGATTTGAGAAGTTTGTATGTAAACGAACATCTTTTTTTGCGCGGGAAAAGAAAAACATATTTTTAGATGTTCCTGCAAACTTCGCACCTTCAATCGGCAACACGCTTTTGTTTTTAAAATATTGTAAAACGAGTAACGGTGAACAGTAAAGTAGAATTTGAAAAAAGAATGATAGTAATATTTATATTTATTATTATTATTATTATTATTATTAAATAAAGTTAATATCGTTTGCAATCGGTAACGGAGTTTTAGAATTAGCACTGCAATTAACTTGCACACATTTGTTGAATAATGTATTATTTTAAATTAATTTAGAAACGTTTCTAATAATCAATTGGTGCCAGAAATATATTTTTACTCTTTCGTTTGAGCAGCAGCACGTCATTAGGGTACTTTATCCAGAATGATAAAATAAAAAACCCATCAGAAATAACGCATTATTCCTATTTAAATGTTGCAATTAATTATTTTTATCTGAAGCGTAATATTTCCGTGCATTAGCATAAACTGTCCCGTTTTTCCATGCCCGCATCTCCTTATTTTAGCTCATATAGCCATCGTCCATTTTTTAGCTCGTTTATACACGTCGCCTCATTGTGGCCCACTGTCAGTGAGGCGCCATTGCTGTCCTACGTAAGACTAGCCCGCGTCGTCCCCCCTCGCACCGAGCATCGGATGCTCGGGTTGGTTAACAGAGTATATTTCGCTCGGTGAGTCGCGGCCGAACAAAATCCTGCCGTACTGGACTGACGGCTAGCGGATTTTCTGGGAACTGTCGCGGTGCTCGAGGAAAATCGTCTCATGCAGGACTCTAATTTGTAGTATACTCACTTAGACAATTAAAATTAATCAAGACAAACTTTTATCTGGCATCGTTATTATTTGTTACGTTCAACATCGATATTAACTTAAACATTCTCTAATTAAATGTTCAAAGTGCGTGAGAAATGTCAAACATAAGGAACAAATTAATTGCACTGTATTGATGCACATTAATTTTACATGTTAATTCTAGAGACTTGGGTGAATGAATTTGACAAACCTCATGTTTAATCAAATACACTTAATCAAAAGATACAAGATCTGGTATTTGCGATCTGATATTGCAAGCGGCATCAGTAAATTTTATCTTTCGTATGAAAATGTACAAACAAAACATTCAAAATTCTTTTGTCGTGTCTTTTTGTCTGGTAAAAGAATCACGACTCTTCTCAGTAAGTCATGAGTTGAATCCCGACATCAGACTCCCTTCGCCCTCTGTTAATCTCCACAACGAGTTACAGACAAAAAAAATAAAATCACGGGTTCTAAGTGGATTTTGATCGTGCAAAACCAGTGCAAATATGTTTTTATGAGATTTGACAACATCTTTTCCTTCAGCGCGTATTTCCAAGCTAACCACTCAGCTGAATGGCGCGGAGGCGTGTATCACGCCACTCGACTGGAAGGCGATAGTCCACGCCGCTCCTCTTTCGACAGGCGCTCTCGGCCGTCGAGAGGCACCCGCGCTGCAGCCAAGCGCCGCTCCCGCGAGGTGTGGGAGTGTGGGGAGGGGGCGGTGGGAGAGGCTACCTGCGGCCTCGCACGTCCACCCGCCGGAGCTGGAGCTGAAGCCGTCACGTCTGCAGTGCGCGCCGTTATGACACAGCGCCGCGCGAGATAAGCTCCTTGCTGACACGTCGGGCTGGCAGACTCCGTGGCGCAACGGACCCGCCGTTGTCGAGTTTGTTGATATTGATAGTAGAATGCAGTCGCCGGTGAAAGTAGAAGCTGCAAGTACGCGTTGTTGTTCAAATCCAACCGGTGCTCTGGCTTTGAACGAACTGCTATGGTGGGCTGATACGTGCAAAGTAGTTTATTTTCCGGTCGTCAGAACATGATATATTGTTTACGGGAGAAGTTTTAAAGGCAGACAATTTTACAAAGGAAATAATTAGTATGATTATGTCGTGGATCTAGTCATGGTTTTCGACACTAATATAAAATGGGAACAGTGACAAAATTTGCATTTAATGCCTTTGGAAGACAGACCTTTTCGTCCAAATTTCTTCACGTCATTGAAATCGAACCTATATTATTTGAGACGTCTGTTCATATATTTATACTTCGATTTTTCTATAGTGGCCGATGACATTAGGTCATCATTATACCTCCTGCCTTATAAAAAGGAATCTCTTTAACGGTGATAAACACATTTCTGAGGTCAGAAGCCCCGTCGAGAAGGACGTTCGCGAATTAATTAAAAAGATTCACTTTATAAGGTAGGAGGTGTAACAATGGCCTATTGTCATCGGTCTCTATAGAAAAATCGAAGTATATTGTGGAAACTTGAAGATGGTTCTTAGATAGCAACGCGAAACGTTATTATATATTATAACATAAGTATCATCCCCACTACTTAATTATTTAGCGATTTTTCATATTATATCTATGAATATATTGCTCCCTCATGCATTTTCCCTATTCCCATGGTACGCATTTGACACTGCAGTACCATGCACTATGTCATTAAATGATGGATTTCCCGTGGTAAAACAAATGCTTTATATTGTTTCATCACTAAGATTGTGCCACACCAGTAGTTAACTTTTATTTTTTTAAGGAGTCGTAGTCTGTTTTGTTTATTATTTAGACACCTTTTCTTGTCTTACCAGCAAGTCCCATCAACTTTTTGCTGGAGCAATATGAATTTCTGTGTCCAGTAGAATGGATGATGAAAGTCTTCATCTCAATGGGATTGAGAGTGAAGTCCTTTAAATTGCACTACAATTTCATTCACGAAAGTCACTTCAGGATTCAGAATAGCGCTTCTAACTTTTCTATGAAACAAGTTTGCTTATAGGACTTTCCATGTTACATCTGTAGGTTTCGAAATTTTAAAGAAATATCCTAGAATCCAAGGAATTTTTAGAGATTGCATTTTCGTTATTTACGCTTGTAAAGTGACTACTTTATAGAAGTATATTTAATGTTGAGATCAATAAACGAATCTACCTTTTAATGCGTTAACACGTAATTCGTGAACTATAAAATATACTCTATACAATCACCAAATTATCTAATTACATTTCTGCCATTTTTTGTCCAAGAGATTTTCATAACTCATTAAAATTTTCCGCTTTTATCAAGCGTTGAAGACATTTTGTTGCAGCAAAAGGAACATAAAGCAGCAGAAACCTCCTCAGATAGACATTATTACTTCGTTTGTTTTTACATGAAAGTACACACTCATCAGGAGAAAGTTGGAGAAATTTTCTTGAAGTGCATGATGCAACTTGTTTCGCATGGCATGCCACCCGGTCTTCACCAGACTGGAGTATAACCTTGTCATCTTTTAAAAGTATACTACCGTTAATGATGATGGAATATTTGTGCTATTAGATGATGTATTGGTAGCAAGTGCCGATGAAACTGAGATCTTAATGACACAGTTGGTTAGGGCCGATTTGATCGTTCGAAAATTGGCCTAAAAATAAATTTTTGGATGTCTAATAAATAATTAAGAATTAAGTAATCATGAATTTCGCATTCACTTTCAATGTTTTTTGTTTCACTATTGTATTTGAGAAGTAAATTAAACTCTGTTGAGGTTCACGTCCTAACCAGGTATATGAATATGATACCTCGGGCGTTTGTGTATGATATTTATTCACGTTTCAGTCCTTATATGGAATAAATACTACATGCCATCTTTCTTCAAGGAATTTACGAGCCATTTTAGCGAATTTGAGATATGATAATAGGTATTGACAGTTAATCAGGGTTCATTGTTCATTTGGGGCATTTCAGTTATCATCTGGATTTACCTAAGAGAATCGTTATCGCCATCACTGATAATATATTTTATGCGAGCGTCGTAGGCCCAGGGAAAGTAAGCTGTCATCTTCGATGTAGCGTCCGTTCAGAGGTTAACGACCCAAGTTATCTTGAGGATTATTAACCTTCATTCCCGCCGCACGCGACTGCTTGGCGACGAGTTCGCCCACGCAGGGAATGGCCCCGTCCGTACGTGACAGCGTTTCCCACAGGATGCGCGGTGTCCACGGGACCGCCATTTTCTTCCCCCGATCATTTGTGAGAACCCGCAATACTCTTTGCCCTTTGTCCGATTATATAGCATTCAACGGAATCACCGACTTAAGTGGCTCGGGGCAATAATTAATGTCACTGCAGTGCCTCCGATCGGGAGGTTCTAGGATGCGAGTCCCGACGGAGGCAGGATTTTCGCTACATAGCTAGGTCGCATTCAGCCGCTGTCTGATGGAGAATTCTAGAGGCTGGTTCCACTGATCGGTGTGTTCCGTGGGTTCTGCGGTCAATACCAGGCGAATGCTGGAAGAGCATCCTAACAAACTTGCCAAGAACCGCGCGCGATCTTTGCTTTTATTTTCTTGTCCTGTCTTCACCCCTTACTTACACACACTTTCACTTACATTGACATCACTACCACACATGTCGGGAGCTTAGAGCTTGTCCTGGCTGAGGCGATGCCCCCTGGTGGGAGATAACTTATTCGGGAAAACCCCGCTAGCCGTCATGAAGGTCGGCGCTAGATCTCGCCATCCACCGGGGGAATATCACCACCACCTCCCACGTTGAAGCGTGCACTACACTTACGGACTAATGAAAGCAGTTGACGCGCCCGGAAACACCAGTCCGTTAATCAATCAATCAAATCCAAGTGAATCTTTATTCTGAAGTGCCAGTGAAATTAAACGAAGCATTCTTTATTATAAATTCTGGTTTGCTTCATTTTCAGTGAATAAAGAATATTTGAGCGTGAGGCGTGAACAATGGGTACTTGCGATTCTCAGTTAATTTTCTCATTCAGCTTTCCCACCTACACGTCGTTTAGAAATGAAATGTGATTGGTGACCTGATTGCTTATTGAAAACGAGCCATCTAATTACGTTTCCCTTGTTTCTTCTTACGTGGTTATAAAAAAAATGCATTCGCAAATGTTAAGCTACTTCTACACCCCTCTTCTATTGCATTAACTTTAGACACAATCCTCCCTCCCCGAGATGAATTTTTTGTTTTGGTACTCTTCGACCCCGACTATCCGTGTCAAATAAAATAACAAATTTCCAATTGAGTGTTTCTACATTTTAAAACAATTTTTAAAATTACTCGCAAACATATTTTTTGATTAACATTTAAATTCACTCTGTACTTAAAGAGATTTTTCGTTGGAAATATTTCACTCAAACTGAAGCACTGAATTAGGAATTATTTGTGAGAGTTGGAAAAAGCCGACCTTAGTATGTCCACAAGCACAGGCGTGTGAACAGGACAGGGGCGTGCCCCCCCCCCCGAACATTTCTTAAGGGTCCCTCTAGACTTTCGTAATAAAACATCTTATTGCGGCAAAAATGATCATTTTCCTTTTCCAAGCTGACAATTTGGGGAATCGATTCACCAACCTTTAAGAACAGGACCTCCAAATCATGTAGCATCCTTGAAAATGGATCACCGTAAAATCAATTGTGTGAATTGTCTATTTTCATTCTCCTTTAGTATATTTTATTTACCTGTACAGCATATCGTATGTAAATAAACGTGAAATTGAAACGTTAAATGGAAAAGACGCTCAGAGGAGCCCAAATACAAGAAGGGGAGCATTTGCCCCTCCCCTCTTGTTTTAGGCTGCGCACGCTTAAGGTCACACAGAATTTGACTCTCTACTGTGAATATTATTGATAAAGCACATACGAGCCTAAGCCCCGTAGGCAGAATCCGGCTGTACGTGCCTCTTGTTTCAACCGCGTATCGCACTCCCAGCTAAATGTCAACGGTGGCCTGGAGAGCAGCATCGTTCTCGAGTGCAGACAGCCTGCGTCCGCCGCCAGTGGCTATTTCGGCGCGTGGCGCGGGGCAGAGCGGCGCAGCAGGCGATTTGGCGAGGAATGCTGGCGCGCGCCGCGCGGGCGGAGGCGGAGGCGCAGGCGGAGGCCCCTTGCGTCGCGGCGGCGCTGGCTGCTCTTTCGCGCGGTGACTAACCCCGGGAGGCGGAGGACGGCGCGGCTGCGGACGCTGCGAAGACAGAAGGGGCTTGTGATATTCACTGCGAACCGAGGAGTTCGAGAAACGGAGGAACTTCGGCAAATCGAACTTTGGCAAATCGAACTTGGGTAAAATCGAACTTGGGTACAATCGAACTTGGGAAAGTCGAACTTGGGTAAAGTCGAATTTGGGTAAAGTCGAATTTGGGTAAAGTCGAATTTGGGTAAAGTCGAATTTGGGTAAAGTCGAATTTGGGTAAAGTCGAATTTGGGTAAAGTCGAATTTGGGTAAAGTCGAATTTGGGTAACATCGAAGTCGGGTAACATCGAAGTCGGGTAACATCGAAGTCGGGTAACATCGAAGTCGGGTAACATCGAAGTCGGGTAACATCGAAGTCGGGTAACATCGAAGTCGGGTAACATCGAAGTCGGGTAACATCGAAGTCGGGTAACATCGAACTCGGGTAACATCGAACTCGGGTAACATCGAACTCGGGTAACATCGAACTCGGGTAACATCGAACTCGGGTAACATCGAACTCGGGTAACATCGAACTCGGGTAACATCGAACTCGGGTAACATCGAATTTGGGTAACATCGAACTTGGGTAAAAACGAACTTATTTTTCTCAAATTCCAATTGTATCGTTGCCCAAGATTTTCGACACTAGCTTGATAACTAATCTTTCTACCAAGAATAGTATCTGGAAGAAAAACCTAGCGGCCGGCTGCTCTGATCGCAAGCTTTCTGATCAATTCTAGGAGAATACCGGATCAATATCCTAACAAATGGACCTCGTATGGCGCGCGATCTTTCCTTCCTCTTCCTAGTCCCTCGTCCATTGCCCTCGCGCGCGCGCGCACACACACACACACACACACACACACACACACAAAATATATTCCCCACACCACCATTCATGTCTGGAGACCAGCCGGGATCTTAGACCTTGTCCCTTCTAGGGCAATATCCAAACAACATTGACTACATTTACGGGATTGATCTCGTAAGTTGAAGCGCGCGGAATCGTATGAATATATCTTTTCTTAATCGATTCTGACAACTTGAGTTTCGATAGTACCTTTTTCAATGCTCGAACTTTGATCACTATAATATTTTGGTATTCCAAGTTAGTTAAATTTACATAAATTTTATGCACCCATTAATCTTTAATGAGTCCCTAGTATTGTGGATATATGGATTTTTTCTTCTCCCACAAATTGGAGAAACCTCCAATTGTATTTTTTTCTTTAAGAGACAAGAAGTAAGAAACGTTTTTTTCAGTAGTGAATTGTATTACAATGAACAGTACACATTAATCGTAAGCTCATCTGCTTTTATATTTTTAGTCGTAATATAATTTGAGGATACTCCATGGGAATATCTACTGCTATAAACTTGGAAGTAATACTAATACGAGTAGCTGAAAAAGAAAACATTTGTAATTCCGTTTTTGATTCTCTCAACATACGCTTTTACTTCAATTGCCACGTTCTTTGATATTTCGTGTTCTGAAGACAGTTGTATTCCTTGTTTTGATAAAGTCGTATTACTACCTTTAACTGGTTATGTTGGTCATAAAATTGGATTTTTATAAGTTTAATTAAAATAGCGAATCTTGTTTGAGCTGAGGAACGATGAAACTGTTTAGCTAACACTGATATTGAAGTCCCGTTTTGTAGAGAGCACTGTGATTTTGCCACAATTACCCTACTCCGATCAAAAAACATATAATAAATAAATAACATAGCGGTCTGCAGATAGAATCAACAGTTTCGAGGGAGTAAAATTATGGAAAACCACATTAGGTTAGCTGGTTTCCCAAATAGGCTGTAACTTTCATAACGGAGCGCATATTACATTTGCCGTTGAAGGCTGCTGCCCACGATGCAGTCTGTACAGAAGCCGAATACATCGCAGTTAGAACGTGATCCGTCGCGGCCTGAGGTGATCGCACCGTCCGGGAAAAGCAGGCGCTCGCGAAACCGGTGGCGGCGGCGCAGCGGGGGGCGGAGGGGGAGGGGGCGGGGGCGCTCGCGGCCTTGCCGAGGTTCGCGGCCGCGACCGGTTGCGGAACGAAGCCGCGGCCACGAACCGCAGCGCCGCGGGATCGGGTTTCCACTACCCACCACGCCCATCTACCCACCCACCCACTCACCCGCCCGCCCGCATCTTAGTGGCAGAGCTTTTCCCGGCTGGGGCGATGGCCCGCTGGTGGGAAATACCTGGTTGGGGAAAACCAGCAAGTCGACGTGTAGGTCGGCCGGATCTCGCCATCCAACAGGGGTAGATAACCACATCCCGCGAAAGAAAAAATCTCTACAGTGACGGGACTAATGACCTTCGCACTTGACGCGCACTTGGCGCGCCCGTAATGACTAATCAATTAATGAAATCTATCCGCTCGCCCGCCAACCAACATATTCGATAATACCGCGCTTCCACCAACCCATCCGTCCGCCCGCCAAACCATCTATCCGACTATTCACCAAACATCCTATTTCAGGCTGGCAACTTTCTGGAAAATATGAAAAATTGGGGAAAATCAGGGAATTTCATTGCTCTGAAAAAGTCAGGGAATTTGTTGAAGAATCGTTTAAAGTTAACGAAAATTTTGAGGCAGTTTTTGTACTATTATTTCTTAAAAAACATTAGCTCAAAAAATAGTGATTCAATTTTTATTTGTTGAGATTTAAAAAAAAAAGAAATTTTATCACGGTGAAGTCAGAGCTGGTAAATTTGTATCTGGCTTACTTTAATATGTTTAAAAAAACACTGAAATGCTCTTCAAATATTATCAGTGAAAATTCCAAAAAAACTCAGGAAAACCGGGAAATGTCAGGGAAATTTGTTTCAGGAAATCAGTGACCATCCAATCTCTGATCGCCCATCCACCAACACCTGTACACCTTGTCGCTCCTCCATTTCCACTCTCTACTTTGTTCTGCTTGCTCCTTTCCCACCATACGCGCCCACCATTTCACCCATCCAGCTGCGGTGTCACTCCTCGTCCTTCGCCCCTTGCTCCATGCTGTCTAATACCTCTCACTTCACTACACCTTTCTTTGTTTCTGCTTTGTTCCCTCGTGATTTGCCGCGACACCTTCAACTGCTCTCTTCTCGTAAGATGTTTTTTCCTTTCCAAGTTCCCTCATTCCTTTTTTTATTGCTCTCCCGTTATTCGCGCCCACCACACCGCATTTTGCTCTCTGCCCACCACTCTCCTCCCAGAGAGCTTGCCGCTAGAGCTGTCCACTATCGTACCATGGCTGACGATAGGTCGTCGTGCTAATAGCCGACGGAAGCTCTTTGCCCTTCCATAGGCCGTCACTTCAGCTCTGCATTTGCACTACTTGCAGCTGACCGATGCATCATTTTAGTGACAGCTTTGCCGTTCCCGCTGCTCCAACCACACCTTCATCTGATCGCGGTCGCTCCACCCCACGGGTTCAAGTAGCGGTGGGTGCTATCTTCCGCCATGAAACTTTCCTTGAGATATCGTTCTGGAATTGGCTTCCGCCAAGGAATTAAATGGAGAGAGGAGGAAGTTCACTAAAGCTTTTGCACTTTCCTGATGAAAGTTCTGTTAGGAAAATTAACACTTAATATTCCCCTGATCTCTTAAAGAATGTCAAGGAAGATATCATAATTCAAGTATAATAGAAGTTGATAGGTAACTAGATAGTGTGGTTTTCTGTAATATAAATTTCATGAAATTTAGTATGTGAGAATAAATGTATAACTTTCACAAAATGAATCGTCAAGGGTGTTAAGGGGAAGAGTTAATTAAGCAATTTCCTGAAGACAATGATATCTTTATTCTTGTCTAGTGGAGAATCGAACGCCTTTTCTCTTTAGGGAACGTTGACTAATGGGAGTTCCGTATTCCAATAGCTTTACGGACGAAGCTCAAGTTCGAATTAGAAGCATGGGAGCACCTCTCTCATCTCTTATTTATAGTGCCTCGTTTGAAGGCCCATTCGTCGTTTGGGCCCTCGAGGGCTTGTGAGGCGCGGCCGTTGTGACGGCACTTCGCGCCTTCCCTCTGAGCGCGGGCGGCTGTTTGGAGATAAGGCGCGGCCGGGCCGGGCAGGGCAGGGCAGAGCAGAGCAGAGCAGAGCAGAGCAGAGCAAGGCAGGAGTGGGTGTGGGAAGAAAAGCTGTGCTCTCTTCCCTGGGGCCCACTCAGCCAGCACGCGCCAACCATCAGACGCTGCGCTGCACTCTCATTTTTTACAACATACTTTTATTTGCAATGTTTCATCGGAACAATAGACAAATATGTTGACACATTTGTATTAATGACACGCGAAGAAACTGTACACTCTCTTCTTCATAGAATTTTTTTTATTGACGAATAATTATAAATAGCGTTCACTGTAAATATAACATATTCATTAGAAAAAAATACATTTAATGATGGGAGGATTATTAATTTACGGAAAGTTTTAACGTATTTTCGAGGTGGGTGGAGGTTTGTGTAATTCCCCCATTCTCGTGAATCATCTAATACTATTATTGCATTTTTGTTTGCTCCAAGTTGCTTGCGCGGAGAAACGTCTACACGCTTATCATTGGCGTCAGATAAAGAAATGCTTACACTTACTTGAATGTGCTGATAAGTTTGTAGGTAATGTGTCAAATTTGCAACATGGAAGCTTTTGAAAGGTTATTGACACTAGAACAATAATCAAGTTTAGTGTTTGCATCAATGAAAAAAAAAAAATAATAATAATAAAAAAAAAATCATATGTATCTGTACCTACATTTACAGGTTTATGTTTGTTCATAAACACGACAATAATTTGATTTGTCTGCGCGGCCTCGATTCTACATGACGTTCCGTTTTTCTTGATACAATGCCATTGGTTTCAGTCTTTTATTGGCCCATTCAAAAATATTGGTCAGAATTGTTCGGCAAATTCGCGGTGGATTCCGAAAATACGATCGCGAATGTAATTACATATTAAAGATACGCTTGATATTTTCACAGCCTTAGCTACTTATTGTAATGTTAACATTTACGAATTTCCTAACATGTAAAGGTAATGTAAAAACAAATCCCAAACGACTAAACTTAATCTGCGAATATAATACGACCCCGTAGTTTTCAAATGAGATATTTAGGCAAAAATCTCGTCTTATATTCGGGTAAATACGGCACGCGTTGCGTGCATTACAGCATGCGCACAACTGAACGAAAGTGGCATCGTGTGGACGAGACCCAAGAATGGCTTCGCAATCTTTGTGACGGACTCCCCCACCCCCGCCTTTGCAGAGGTTCTCACGGGCGGGGCGCTTGTTAGAGCTCTTGCGTGGGCGCAAGCTCACCTCTCTTTCTCGCGGGCCCGCCACAAAGCGCCTCCACACACACGCCTTCGGCAGACGCCCCCCCCCCCCGCGCATTGCCACGCAAGACACTCGTGCGCGTGCGCCGACAGACATCCGCCGGCTTCCGCTGCCACCGTCGACCCCGCTTCCGCTGCCACCGGCCGCCGTGGGCATCGTCATCAACGACAGGACGAACGGTTTCTGGGACAAGTGGGAAAACTTGGAAAATAGAAATGACTCATCACAACGAAATATGTAGTATGCACTTTTGAAGAGGAAAACAGAGTACGAGTTATATTGAATTATGATTTCTGAAACAAACTCTATGTGTAAAACTAAATTATTTTTTAATTATTGGCTACTAGCTGACCCGGCGAAATCTGTTCCGCCTTAATAGCCGGTCCCATCTTTTTCTCGCGTCGCACTCACTGTGAGAAACTGTACTATCCTTGTTGCACTCGTGATAATAAAGCAATTGCAGATTTGTGTTTTTCTCTCAAACAAAGAAGAATTTAAAATAAAACGCTCTGATATTAAATAGATAATTAAAAATCTATTACGTAGCAGAGCGTTTTTTTGGAATTGATTTTTGTTTAAGAGAGAAATACAAAGCTGTAATCATAGGGACCGGCTGTTAAAGGCAATAAATAAGCAGATTTTGGAATTGATTAAGTTAAATTGTTTATTAGAAAATACAAATAAAAAATTAAGTGATTAAAGATTAATCATTCATTATTGTTCCTGTATTTTGGTGCATAGGTTGCACTCTTCAATTAAGTACCTTGTGATACACGACATTTTTTGTTTTATTATCAGACGCAGGTTACAACAGGCAACAATGACCGCTAACATGCGAAATCACGCGAAAACGTGCAAAAACGTGCGTTCTCACACAGGAACGCTGTCGAACGGGATAAACAGTATCCTATGTCCGTCTCCTGGCTCTAAGCTTCCTGCTCACCAATTTTCAGCCAAATCGGTACAGCCGTTCTTGAGTTATAAATAGTGTGACTAACACGACTTTCTTTTATATATAGATTAAAATTCGTTTGAATGAAATGTATGTAGTTTCTTGTGTAAATTGTAGAACTGGAATTACCGATTTACGACAAATTTCGCGTCTCAGTATCTGTTTCGGTATTATTAAAGAATATGCGTAAGTATGAATGAGAAAGTAAAGACTAGTAAGGCTGTAGTTTAAAATAGTACCGATAAACGTGCCTTACCATCTCCTGCTATAAATGAAGGGAAAACGTTCAGTTAACCTGTTCGTACCATGCCACGCCACGCCGCGCCTTGAAATGCGAGCGCGCGCGGAGGACGAAGAGTGCGCAAGGCCTGAGAATGTGTGGTTCCCGCCAAACGCTGCATATGACGTTAGTGCAGTGTTGCCGCGTTGGAAGTAGCTCTAGAGCAGAAGAATACTGAAAGAAGACGCGCGCTTTATTCTTGTTATATTGCTCGCACTACTAAAGGCATCGCTGAGGTTGCGTTTTCAAAATTACCAGTTTCTACGTTTGCATTGATTTTTATAAGGAAAGTTCGGTTAATACTGTTACTATCGATTATTGTACTATTAACAACGTAAAGTTCAAATTTAATAATCGAGCGGAGTGTTGCATTTTTTACGTCGACTTGATTTTAAACTTTTTCAGCCTTTCTGTAAAAGTTATCAATGAAAATAATTATATTGCCATGAAAATAATTGTCTTCATCCAACTTCCACTGGTCTCACTATGGTAGTGTGTAGTGATGGCAAATTTTTCCAAAACATCGATACATCGCTATAGTGTTACCGATGTCGATAAAAATGTCGACAAAGAAACATGGATGGTTTATATATAGACTAATAGACTTGATATTTTCCTATCCAATTTTAATTGCAGTACGTAAACTGGATATATTTTATTGATTGGTTGATTGGAGCAGCATGTTATTAGTATGTTAATAAACATAATTATCGAATGTAAAGAAGAAAATCAAAATTAAAGTACATCGTGCTTTGCCATTTTAGCATTTATTGACTTCCAGTCATATTAAATGTTAAATAGTTTTTGTAGTTTGCAAGTTAGACGCTACGAAACTTCTAGAAGGTGCTACTAACTTTCTTACATTCCCACTAGCAATATTTTCCACTAAGAAAAGAGTATTTTAATTATGGAAGTCTGTTGAATTGTATAAAAATTTGGCATTTCATAGTTTTAAAAAGATTTGCCAGTCTTAAATGATACTTTAGGAGGAGCATTAGTCACTAGTAATATCTTGGAAAGACGTAGCCACTATGATTATTGCAGATAGAAACTTTTTCTTTTAAAAAATATGAACATGTGCCAATAGAACTAATTACACTCCAGCACTTCATCCCCTAATATTGCTGTAAACACTACTAAATGACTAAACAAAAACTCTCAAATAATTTGGTGATAAATGTTGAATAATTAAAAGTTGTACTCGTACATACAACATTTCAAACGAATTTTATTTAAATATATGTGGTGAAAGACGTGCCAGTTTGGAAAGCAATGGTTGGTCATACATCACATGTTACTGTGGGACTTCCCTGGATTGAGCGGAGTGAGTCTGATTCGCTACCTGTCAAAACATCTGAGGGCCGTTTCTAACACTATTGTCGATTCAGGCAATAACATGCCTGGCGATAACATTCATTTATAACAGGAGCAGCTCCCGAACTTCCTCAGATTGCATAGGCGAAATATGCAGCGTGGTTAAGACAATGACGCAAAACATCAATATTGCTTCAAAAATAAAAAAAGCATCGTTGTTTTGGCAACAAACTATCAATGTGAAGAAAACATCGAAAGCAAAATATCGATGTTATATATCGCTGTTTCTGGTGGAAAACATCGATGTTTATTTGCCATCCCTAGTAGTGTGTCTATAGGTGGCCGCAGAATGCACTTGAGAAACTTCTCTTCTGCATTGACGTGGTAGTTTTAACAACATCAGTATCACTCCATTCGCTGCCGCTGGGCGTGGCGTGGGACGGACGCCGCTTCCGGTCGCCCCGGAAGTCGCCGGCGAGACGCGCTGGGCTGGGTCCGCTCGGGGCCCGTGCCTCCTCATTATCTCCGCAGGCTTTGTCTCTAGCGATCTGCTCATTAAATTTGTTTCCGGAGTTATTTTGACATTCGTTAATTAATGTGTTATTGTAGGATCACAGTCAACCTTCTCAGAATCAACTGTTTTACTTATACTTTTCTACCTTTTCTGTTTACTTATCTTTGAAGAAAGAAAGAAAGAAAGAAGGAAAGAAAGACACACACACACACACAAAAGAAGAAGACTGTTTGCGACGTATGGGGGAGAAGGAACAGTAAAATCGGTTCACGTTATGTCGATGCCCTGTTTCTTGATACTACTGGGAAGATTGGTACTGTTGGTACATTAATAAAAGTTGATTTAGTCTTGACCAACATTTGTATTTTTATTTCATTAAGGAGCAGCCTTCAAATGACTAAGATGAATTAGTCACCAGATTACAATGTTAATTTTCGGAGAGGTTAAAAAGAAATTTCTCAGAAATTGATGAGCTTTCTAGGAAAAAATAGAGGTTACTGGTCATCTTTAGCATAGTTTGAAATGCTAGTTTATTTAATAAATGTGTGATAGTATTTACAATATAAGATCATGCTTCCCGATCTGACGGTACTGTTTTCTCATTTTACACTTTCGTTTTTGTCGTGTTGAAGTCCTTTCAACAGCGTTTGACGTCAGCTCTTCATTCCTTCACTTCATTGTTAGGCTTCCAGTGTTGCGGTATATAAATCCTCTTAACAATTGATCTCAGCTGTTCCATTGTCCGTTCTTATCGCTTTCACCAACACATGCAACCCCAGTGACTTCTGTTTCTGACTTCCCGCTGTTCTGGTTCGCATCGCTTGGTGTAATTGCCTGTTTACTCCGTAATAGCGCGTTAACTCCTTACGACATCGTACCGCCGCCGCCGTCAAGCGAAACACGTCCCTCAACTTCTTCGGGCCAAAGATCTCTGTTTCTGCGCCGTTATCGCATGGCTAGCTATGGCGACGGTGTATCGGTTTTTCAGAATACCGGTATGTATCTTTCAATGTATCCATAAATTCCAAAATAGTTTTATTACTGGGTCACAGGTTTTTCGATATAGAACTTCTGATAAAAATTGGCTCATGCTATAGACAATAGAACATCAATCTCCAACAATTTTATATCTGTATTTTGATAACGATATTTTTATATATTCCAGTGTATCGACACATGTCAGTTCGTAATTCAATAATTTGTACTTACAAGCGTAAAATTATTATTATTATTATTATTATTATTATTATTATTATTATTATTACATTACTATAAAATATTATTGCAATGTACTAATTATTAATATATTATATTATATTATTATATTGCATATTACACGATTATTGCAACTGATTCTTACATCAATTTCAATTACGTTAAGTCTTCCTTTACTAACACCAGATTAGAATGTGAAGATTTCAGCTTCAGACTCGTGTGTGAACATGTGAGTGATAATTATAGTTTGATAACCAGTGATAAGATTTCCATACACTCTCAAATTCTAAAAAACACCTACAAACATGCACCAGCGAGTAGCCAAACACGCACGATGCAGGGCAAAAATTGACAAAAAATTAACAAATTTTAGTTTAGTATATCTTTGCTTTATTGTCATTTTGTAATAGTGAACAATTAATTATTTTTTTGTTTTGGAGAAATTTCAAATAAGGGTTCTAATTGAACTCCTTATCTGTTACACAAGCATCTCTCTCCAAACACTTATTCCAAAGTCATTTTAATTTCTTCAACAGTTTTTAATGGCTCCACTAGAGGTAAACCTGTTTTTTTCTAATTTCAGAATTGCTATAGGGAATTTTACAAAATTTGATTTAACCCGGCGACGGATGGGTGAAAAAATTTCACACCAACGGATGGGCAGGGTTTGAGAGACCCGAGTTAAAAAATAAGAATTACATCACAACTCTTTTGTTTATACCAATGTTAGAGGACTTAATCTTGTTAGTTTGATTTAAAAGAAAACATTTTGTTAATATATTTATATTTATTATTCTTATCAAAAATATTTGGTAAATTTAAGAAGGAGCACAATGATGCCTCCCTAATACCATCCTCGTCATTCCACTGGAAATTTTGACTCATTTCTGAAATTCAGTTCAATTTGACTTTAGTTATACGTAATACTACACAAAAATAACATATTATCTACATCGAAATAATAAATTATTCTAAGTATAGGAATACGTACCTACTGCATTGGTTACACGAACGGGTTGGGTCTGAAAGACCAAATTAAACATATAATCACAATACAACCTATACGGCAATAACTGACACACGGAACGTTACATTTGAAAATAAAGGTAGAGAGACGAACAGGCTGGTGGTGCTATCAGTGCCAGTATGCTATTGGCTGAAGGTTTTGCTACCTCGTGGGTCTCACAGACCTAATCCATCCGTTGACGGGTTAATATGTATTTTTATTTATTAGACATGCTATTTTATTATTATTATTATTATGATATTATTGTTGTTTTGCACGAAAGCAGACTAGGAGTCTGCTCTTAATTACCCCCCCCCCCCATTGTCAGTTATCAAGTGATACTGAGTTACAGCGTCCTGTACCTTCGTTATCGTTTGTGACGTAATCGCTTGGAATTGATTCATTTCGTGATTGTTGCTCAGCACGTGTACCAGAGGGTTATCATTTGTAGTATAGCAATTTGCAAACACAATTGCATACTTACTTTAATTGAATATGTAACAAAAAAAATACGCCTTAGTATGCTAGGAAGAAATCTAAATATTAAGTATTAAATGAAAAAAAAATTCCCAAAAGCATTATTCATGAATTACTCCTAAACAACCACTCACGCATGCAAATATACGCGGAGAAATAGACTTTTTTTTCTATGAGCCTCCCATGGAAGATATATTTAGTTTGAAAGCTCTAAAACAACTTAAATAAAAACGCATTTGCATGGAAATCTCGTCGCTTCCGATGACGTAAGGTGTTGTACGGCTTAAGTTTTTTGTTCCATTCTCGTTTTTTCGCATCTGGAATGTACCGAAATACCGGTGTGCTTCAATTGAGGCCACCTGTGTGGTAATTGATTCCAGTACTTGAGACCTCACCGTGAATCGTGAATTTATTTCGTACTTACATATTTTTCATTTCCTACCTACAAAACTTTTATTTCAAGCTGAATTATTTTCCTGTGTTATTCGTGATGAAAAGTTGTTATATTGCGATTTTATTGAATAAGTAATAAAAATGAACAGCGCGGGCTCTTTCGTATTAAATATGATTGTATACTGTCCATTTACTTTTGACGTACATGGGCATTTGTTTGTATCTATTAAAGATAATTTATTTTCATGTTATCACATCCGTTTCCACATAATTTCTATCAATTCTTACTGACAAAATTGGAAAACTATCTATAACATCTTACCTGCCCGCCCTGAACCGACCCTTTGTGGCATTGTGAGGTGACGGTCTGGGCCTTATGGTAGGTGGAATAATCGGATTCGGGGAGCGATGCAGTCATATGCCATACTCCACTGTTTTAGAATCAGTCAAATAAGTCCGTCACTCGCCTGAACCGACCACACCCACAGGTAGGGTTGCTAGGAGTATTCGAAAGAAAAATCGGACACCTTTTAATTTGTTTTATTAAATTATAAAACTTACGCAAAATGAAAAGAAGTTTACAATCTACTCTTTTTTATATTTAGCATTCGATGCCACTGCTTTTAATAAAGGTTAATTTTTTGAAATGGCATTATTTAATTCAATGCAAGTACAGTTTATTTTGAAGAAGACACACAATTCACTTTTTACAGTGCTGCCACGCGAAGGATCAAGCTATGTTTAGTTTGAAAAGTACACATAAAACTAAATAAATTATTTCAAAACGCAGAATACCCAAACATAACTGTAACCCTACATCTACAAATACAATCTACACTCCCACTTGTGGCCTTGTTGACTGGCACGAGGTCAAAAATTTTGAGTTAATATCCGGCAGCGCCAGCCAGAGAATACACGAAATTTCTTTAAAACCGGATAATATTTTGTCCGGTTAACTCAAATTTTCTTGACCGGACAGACATGAAGAAAACCGGACATCTGAAAACCACACCCACAGTTGGAGAGTTGATTCGCTCGCCGTAACGCTACCCGTATACCGGTGTTGGACATCCAGTGTTTCGCAATATCATTGAACCGGCCAACCCTGCACGAGCGTTCCCGCGCAGTTAACCGCTTGATTTGCGTGCGTTCGCGCCCTCCGCTCTCTTCCCCCTCCGCTAATTGGCCTGATGGGCTTAATTGGCCGCTGCGGCGCCCTGATTGAGCGGGAAGGGCGCGCTGGCCACGAGGCCACCCGCGTGAGGGCGACTGCCCCGAGCGGGGGCCCGCCCGTGCCCTTGGGGCGCTCCGCCCACGTGGCGGGGCCTGTCGACCTGCGGTATCGATATTTGCCGCTCGGCTCCCCTAACAGTTGGCTCTGGGGTTGAAACAGGGATTTCCCTGCGTACACGTCATGCGGTAGCTCCCCTTTTACGTGCGTCGCTGGAGGGTCGGGCCGGAACAGGTCAGAGGAATGTATCGTGTGTTGACAATCCCGTGTTGGAAGTTCATTTAGTTTGTCGATATAGTATGTTTGAAATTGTACAGTTATATTTTTTTTTCAGAATCCTATTGTGGTGTATCGAGGTAACTAAAGTCAACTGACCTAAGGGCGAATAATCATCGCATTGGCCTCAGTTTATTTATACCTGCTTGACAGTGGCTTTCGTAGTTAAATGTCCTTGTCGCAACAGTGCGGATCCAATGGAGACCACGACCCTATGACCCCTCTCAAAGGCAAACGTTTTTGTAATTTTATTCAATGTATTCAAAAGCATTCCCATACTTAGATCTCATTACATCTAAAGCAGTATACCCATTTTAAATATACTTCTACATTATTTCGTAATACTAAGATACGCGTGATATCGTCGTAGAATTGTGATTTGCTGTTTCTTGAAAGTGTCAACTACTAACAATGGAAAACAAGGGAATTTTCTTTTCAGTCACATAGTAGTTGATTTGGTTTGGCTTTATAGCTTGTAACAGATTTGATGAGAGACTGCTGGAAATAATATTATTAAATATAAATCATAACGGATTAATAGAATTGGTTGTCAATGAGCGATATTACTAAATTATACTTGTTGTATTCTTTGCTATCTATTGAACGAAATTTTCAAGTTTTTCTTCGGCCTAATGCAAATGGAGCTCTTAAGCATTCGCGCTCTGCGAGTTAATATTTCCCGGGTAACAAAGCACAATAATAATAATAATCTGGACGATGGGTAATTGTTCATGTTTGAAAATTACGTAATCATAAATATATTCTTACATTCTGAAAAACATTACAGTTATGTCAGATCTGTCGTATCTTAAAGAGTTGTATCTTACCTGTTGTAATATCTGAATCAGACATGTTGTAGCATAGTATCACTTAATTTTCGCGGAAGCCGTTTTCATTGACATCCACGTTCCTACCAAATCTTTCAGAAAGTGCTGAGAACAGAATTTCACTTGTATTTCAAGATTCTCTAATTTAATTCCGGACGTTCTCGTGTCTGAAGATAATTCTCAGGCATTTTCGTAGTTTCATTACAGCGTAGCGTGCTGCATTTTTAATTACAAATCAACAACTTTTCCGCTCTCGACATTCGCATCGCAGCCCCCGCCCCCCACCGACTGACCGCGAAGGAGCACGCGAGTCCTCCTTATCAGGCCTGCTTGCTTCACGGAACGAATCTGTAATATTTCACGTCATTTAGCATCGTTGACGTGTCCGAAATGCGTTTCCTTACAGATAGGAAATGGTATTAAATCAGCGTTTTGCGTTTTCCTGCTAGAAACTTTTTTTTTTGTGGTACGACCAAAACCAGTTAATTTTGAGGTAGAAAAATCGTGTTAATAAAAAATTAATGTGGTACAAGAATAAAGGTACATGCAGGGAGTTTTCCTCTATATGCTAGTGAAGATAAATTGTATTGGAAAGAATAAACGGTTGACAAATTGAACACCGGGTAACATTATTGTAATACATTGGTAAAATATTTCCTTTAATTTGCTTATTATTCAATTGTTGAATTTAATTTGTATTCGTAATTTTGTAATCTGCTTTTAAAGGATACTTCTCTGGCGGTTCTTTTTGAGCTACATTTGTTTCCTAGTCGATTCCAATATTACTTCGTATATTTGAATGTGAATAATGATTCGCAGCTGGAAGAGAATTATCTTGAAAATGACTATTCCAGGTAATTTGTTAACGAAAGCAAACGCTCTTGAAACCTTTATTGGGAACTACTTGACGCATTACAGTAGGGTCACGGTAATCCAAGAGTCCGTGCAACCAGAGATGAAAAAAAAATGCCTGATATGCATCATGTCACCAAATAAACAAACATAATCAAGTGTTCAATCATTCTCAAGAAGGGTTGGCGACACTGCATCGAAGGCCACATGTGCGGCTGTCGGTGCCAGTGTCAATCTGTCTGCTACACTGTTGTGTCCGGTTCGCGTTCATGTAGGTACCTGTAATAATTTAATAGTCTCTGCCCATTAAATTTGATTTTGTTATAATCCGAGGTACCATCAGCCCCAATTACTTCGGATTATGGCGTCTCTACTTCTCTATTCCTTAATGCCATAAATTATCCCGTAATGTTCCTTCCGAGAGCCGCTTGTTTTACGTTCGCAGGCGCTGGGTTGTGCCGCCTCTGGCCTGCGAGACCGGTCACGCCCCACCTTTAGCGGCGTTTGTTTTGGCTTCACCCAAGCAATGCGTTTAGGCGCGAGGGAGGGGCTTCCCCGCCCGAACGCGCGTCTCCCCCCCCCCCCATGCAGAGCCTTCCGTGACCGCGCGCCGACCCTTGGCCCGGGGTGTGGGGCAGTGGGGATAGCAAAAAAAAAAAAAACAAAAAACATTGATGTTTTTAAAACATCCATATTTTCAAGCAGAATCATTAATATTATAACATCGATGTTTTTTGCAGACCGATACATTTGTTCAGAAACATCGATCTTTTAAAAAAATAATAAAAAATTCTCATGATAGAAATAAAATTTCCAGTTTTGTGTGTGTGTGTGTGTGTGTGTGTGTGTGTGTGCGCGTGCGTGCGTGCGTGCGCGCGTGCGTGGAGTGGGGGTGGGAAGGGTCTGTATGTGGTGTGTGTGTGTGTGTATCGCTCGCAATGAACGAGCCATTCACAACTGTCACTATTCTGAATCGTCGGACGGAACGAAACCGTTTGCTATTCACAAATTTTCTCCAGTGCTGTTACCTTTTTTATTATTTTGTACGTGGTAATATCGTTAAGCTGTATTTTTAACCTTGGCTACATAGAATATAGGTTAGAAAATTCAGATGATAGTCAAATTTTAGGTAGAATATACATTAAATTTATATTGACGTGTTATGTATCACAGAATAAGAACATTTTTTTTTTTCGATATGTTTCATCTTTAAAACATCGATGTTTTGGTGTCTCAGCATATGTGGTAGTGCAGTGCATGTTAATGTAACTATGTCTAAAAGAGGATGGGTCAAGGAATGGAAAGGAAAGATCGTCCTTGGCCCGTTTTTTAGGGTACTGCTCCGGCATTCGCCTGGTGTTGATCGGAGAAACCACGGAAAACTACCGATCAGAGCAGCCGGACGCTAGAATTCTCCTCCAGACGGCGACTGAATTCGACCTAGGTGAAAAGTTAGTGCCGAAAGTCCTGCCACCATCGGGACTCGAACCTAGGACCTACCGGTCAGAGGGACTGCAGGGACATCAGGTGATGCCCTGAGCCACCCCTCTTGGTCCCGGGTGGCGAGTGGACGGGCGGGGAACGAGCACATTCGCTGCCCCAATTTATACCATCGGTTCTTCAATGTAGACGACAGGTTCTGTTAAGTAAATTCCTGCGCTTTTGTTGTACTTTTCGTATTTTGGTCGTTTGCCTTTATTATTAATGTAGTTATTATTTTATTATAAATTTTATAGAAGTCCATGTCGTGCGAGAATTCTACCTCCTACGATGCTTCTACCTCCTACTTCGTTCAAACTAAATCTCTTAGTTCAAATTACATTTTTAGCATCTCTTTTAGATTGCAAAAGAAAATTATCCGAATAATGAAAAAATGCAATCCACGTGATCCCTGCAAGCCTCTTTTCATTGGGCTTGAAATCTTACCATTGCCTTGCCTATTTATTGACGAATCTGTGGTATTTGTCAATACTGACTTACTTAACGGTGGGAACATATTTTCATGTAATACTGATATTTTTTAATTTATTATTATTATTATTATTATTATTATTATTATTATTATTATTATTATTATTATTATTATTATTATTATTATTATTTCATCTTTCAACTATTAATAGTTAAATTGTTAGGAAGGGATTCTGAAACTCAAGAAAGCGTGCGCAGATGATTTTCTCCCCCATACGTCACATACAGTTTTTGACTAAGTAAATAAATAAATTAAAAAAACTCTTTTCCTCTCTGGATCGCATTGTATGAAGTTGTTTCTTTGAATTCGTTACAATTTCCTTGATTACTTCATACTATTGTTGATATCATCTATTATATTTTTCATTGATGTTCTATTAATATATTGTTTCATTGATACATTCTATTACTTCTATTCAATTGTATTATTTCATCTATATTTTTTCGTCTACGTAATTCATTATTATTGTTATTAAAATATAATTAACCCCTGGTTCTTATATTAAATAGTAATTGCTCGATTCCGGTATCGATACCTTCGTTGAATGGTGTTCTCATGTGATTCGATTCCTTAGGGAATCGGTTCTTTTCTTTCGATTCGATTCTAGAATCGACTCCAACTCTTCGATTGTGGGATCAATTTTAGAATCGATTCTTTTACAGGAATCGAACGTTTCTACGTCCAATGCCAATGGCGATGCCCGACGAAGGCATTGCGCCAAGGAGGAAGAGTGGCGACTGCAAATGTTGGGCAACGCCAGGGGGGTGACGCATTTGATCGGATATAACTTGGTATTTCACTGACTCTGTATCCTGTTCTTAAGTTAATTGATTACTTAGTGATTCCGGGCGCGTCAACGGCTGTCGTTAGTCCCGTAAGTGTAATGCATGGTTTTAGCGAGGGAGGTGGCAGTGATCTGCCTCCGCTGGATGGCGAGATTCGGCGCCGACTTACATATATTACAATAAAATGACTGTTAAAATCTATGAACGTTTGCTAGAAGTGTATTACAGAGATTCTGTGTACATAATTTATGTATCACTCCTGTTTTACTAATATACTGGAAGCGAAGGATTCGAATGATGAAAAAACGGCTGGACTAAAAATTTGCAAAAAGAACTATAACAAATAAAGTATTTTTTGTTTGAGTCGATGGTTTTTGCAAATGTGAAGGGTATGTTCTTGAACCCACTCGCAATAAGTGGACTAAAGACATGTCGCTTCAGTTCTCTTGTGATTCATATGTAGCCAAATGTGTTTCAACCACAGCTGCCGAAGAAGTCGGTCATGAATGTTATCGTTGTCCTTGTGGGAGTTATAAAAAGCTGCATCTTTCTCTGACCGAAACAGAGAGGGCGAGGTTGACGAAGATAAAGTATTCCGTTCCAACGAGATTAAGGAAGTGAATGCAAATTGACAATGTTGCAATTTTTGCTTGAGCTTTAAAGAGCAGTATTCATAAATTTGAAATATCTCATTTCCTCTGCAAGAAAAGGGGAATAAGAAAGAGAGTGTTTTTGACGCACTACTTACATTCTTAAATTAAAACATTTTTCGATGTTCACCTTTGTTATTTTGTTAACATTTGTGATGTTTTGTAGGAGTAATTTTGTGAGAGGAATGAGGAATATTTTGAAAATTGTGGACTGATTTCATTTTTGAATTCAGGATGGAAAAAATAATATTAATTATATGTGAACTTGAATTTGTGAATATGTGAAGTTGAAGTTGATGTTTGTTGAACTGTGCTAATTTCCCGAGTTTTCTTCTACACGATTATTACTAATGTATTAATTATTTTGTTTGCAGGTAAGTTGGTGTTTAAATTAGTTACTGAACACTACATCTTGTGTATCAACCCAGCTGGTGAGTAACAACACTTTTATTAACATTTTTAAAGAAACTGCATATTATCAGGGAATTCAGAGAGTATATTATCAGGGAAATTCCGTGGCATGAGTATGCCGGAAAGAGGATGAATAGTGGAAAGGAAAGTGGGGATGTACTAGGAGGAAAACACAATTATAGTGGATTACTCCAATTTAAATAAATGAATCTGACGCAAGAAATGACTGCAAAGATGCAGATGGAGAAGACCTAGTTACACTCCACAAATGTGGCGATAAAATCAGATACGAGATATTTATTCAGAACAATTGTTCAACCGTTCATGACTCAGTTTATCAAACATCACGCATTTTAGTTTATGTAACATCACGCTTCGCCAATGAATACACGGGGTCGACAGTGACAATTTCACGTTTGCAATGGCATTTTAACGATTGTGGTAGAATACAAAATCCTAAGAGAAAATGCGCAAAGCGACACAAGCGGTGCATTCAGATCAACGCTGTGGCCGGCTGCTTGTTAATGCATGGGTTAGCGCTGAGGCAAAACCGCCGTGAGTAGGACGTGCGGTGTGAGCGGAGCGACGAAGGTCTCGGGCTGTTCGGGAAGCCACAGGCGAAGGCGATGGAGGGAATCGATTCCAAGGCGACGAGCGACGACAAGTAAAATAAAATAAATTTAAAAATGCACTCGACAGGGCGGGAGTAGCAGAAGCGATTCCACGGCACGGGATGTGTTAAACACTTGATATTTGCATTTTGCTCAATTTACAGAACAGTAAGCAGTTCAATTTACAGACATTGGGTAACAAATTTAGAAGAACGTCAGTGAAGAAATTTGACTTTCAAGGAAAGTCAAGGAATCACTGGAAGGTTTCGGGTGTTAGGTATTACCCGGAATTCTATCCATTTCTTGAAATTCAAATCTACAATTTCTTGAAATTCTTACCGTGTTTTCGATTTTGTTCGTGGTTTTAGAAAAAAAGCATTCAAGTGACCCAGACCTGGTCTGAGAAGTGCCATGATGGAAGCGGGAGTGAATCAAATCTTTTGACATGTTCCTACATATCTTGAGGGTTTTTACGAAGTTTAAAAGGATATTATTCAACTAGCGAAAGGAACCCAACTTTACCCGAGAATTTATTCTTCAGGATCATTTGTTAGTCTGACACAGGAACGATTTCTGTATATAGTATAAAATGGAAATAATTTTATTTGCACCCCCAACGACGTCCTGTTATCGCCGCCCCACTCCGCGTCGCTCCATCGCAAACCTCCCCCATCCACCATCCCTCCCACAATCCGCTCTCCCCATCCACCTCGCACCGGGAGCGGTAGCTCAATGCATCAACTGATGTCACTGCAGCGCCTCTAACCGGGAGGTCCTAGATTCGAATCCTGACGGCGGCAGGATTTTCGACACGAGCTTTTCAGCTAGGTCGAATTCAGTCGTCTGGAGGAGACTTTTAGCGGCCGGCTGCTCTGATCGGTAGTTTTCCGTGGTTTCTCCGATCAACACTAGGCGAATGCCGGAGCAGTACCCTACCAAACGGACCACGGACCGCGCGCGATCTTTCCTTCCTTTTCCTTGTCCTATCCTCTCCCCTTACACACACACACACACTATTACTCTAACATGCACTACACTTCCACATATTCCGGGAGACCGGTCGGGAGCTTAGAGCTTATCCCGACTGGGGCGATGCTCCGCTGGTGGGAGAGTCCTCGTTAGGGGGAAACCCCGCTAGCCGACGACAGGTCGGCGCCGGATCTCGCCATCCAGCGGGGGAAGATAACCGCCATCACCAGAGAAAAAAACATACACTACACTAACGGGACTAATGACCAAAGCCGTTGACGCGCGATATATAAAATTTACAGCCTACTTAGCTATTTGAATGAGTAGTTGGAAGTAGAATACTTTCAGAAAATTCCTTTTCTTCTTTGGGGAAATTCCTGACAATTTCAAGATATTCGCGGAAAATTGAATGCGTTGCCGTTACATTAGGTTAACTGAAGGGGAAGCAGTACTATTTTATTTTATGTATTTTGATTTATTTATTCAAAGAACAGTAAAATTGTAAACAGTAAAAAGGGAACAGTAAAACCGTAAATATTGGGTTAGAATTTACGAAAGCTCTTGGGTCCAGTAGCGTTGCTCTTGTTTTGAAGGGCAAGTACACAAAATTTCATTAAGATCGGAATAAAATTGTAGATTTGAATAAAAAACGTTCTAGTAAATTAGAAATTATATGAAACAATTATTAGCTATATTAGATATATTTAGATATAAGAAAATAATGAAGTGAAGAACCTTTCAAAGAAAACCCTAAAAAGATTGGTTTACCAGTTTCGTAGATTACCCCGAAAGTTTAGGCAGACTCACAAAGATTGGAAAACCATGGGTTTTTATAATGTAAATAGCCATGGGGGGGGTAATAAAACAAGTGAATATAGAAATCAAAGATCGACTTTAGAATTGTATTTAGTTTACAGACATCACTAAACTATTTTCCAATTTAAAATCAAGATCAGTAGACAAAGAAATAATTCAAATGGACAATTGTTATGACGAGGAAAGACGCCGTGGGTATTGTTGAATTTCGTTGGGGCCCTCCCTGCTAGACAGAACGAGTGTTCGACCCTGACCCATATGGAGGCTTTATGGTGGTGGAAACATCTTATTGGTGGTGTATTCGTGTCGGAATGGCTTCCTTTTCCGTTTATTTAAGGACAACGTTTTAAAGCTTAGCAGTCGTTTGGCCTTGTCCCGGAGGAAATATCGAATATCTCCGGTGCCATTCATTCTTTGAAGTGTGTCCTAGTTAGAAACCAGCTATCTACCAGTGTGCTGACAGTAAATAAAGTTATGATATTATCTTTCATGATTGTAGTGGTATTTCTTGAAAATATTTCTATGAAGGGAGAGTTGTTTGGTTACTCAAAAGATAGTGCTTGATGAGTATTATTTGAATTGATGTGAGGTCACTTGAGTAGTCATTTTAGGTAAGAAACTACGAAGAACCTTTTGTCAATATATTTTAGAGATAACCTGTACTTCGGGAGGATGCTTTTTTTTCTAAGAATAATTTTCTAAAACTAAAAAGCACTTGTAAACTCCATTCTCTCATGACTTTGGGATGAAGGTATCAGACCGATGAAATGCATTCCATCACCGCCGCTGTTTGCGAATGGGAGGTCAACAAGTATCGTATGATTAATTAATAAAGCACAGTTTTCTTGTTCTTGTCTCTTCTTTTTCTTATTTTTCTCTTGTATGGCAAAGGTCTCCTAAGCTGTCGCTTCTCTGACGTGAATAGGGCGTGTTCGCGCTACGCGCAAGATAGCGATGCTGTGCACGAAGAGTCTTGTGACGGACCTAGAAGACATAACGTCATATCCTCGGCCTAAGGCACGGTCTTACGCCTTCATAAATAGTGCACGTCTGTAGGAGTCCCTATGGACACTTTACAAACAGCAAAATGGCCGCCAATGAACAGGAAAAGTTGCATTTTTCCAACTCTGATAAAGTGATCCTCGTATGTGAGACAGTTCCAATTAACTCTGGCGAGAATTCACGGTAAACGTTGGAAAGCTGACAGATAAGAAATTCGCGAGAAAGAAGTTGAAATAATATTTTCGTATCAGGACATGTCTTATGCTCTTAATGAACATGGCGCATCGCTCAGGGTCAAAAACTGTAAATCTTCTTATATAATGGTCATTTGTTTCCTCTTGACTCGAAATGTTCAAATGTCTCAGCAATTGCTTACGCTCTTTGATACAAGGCAACTTCTTGTTCAACGCTCGAAACGCTTCTTTTGTTGTAATGCATAACGCAATGTCGCAATTTCCAAAATTCATCCGCACTTTGTTTCTTACGACCTTATAACGTCCTTAGTCACGTGAACAGGAGACTTGATGAGAATGATAAATTACACTAAAATCCCCAGAATGCCTCCGATTGTTATCATTTCGCCGTAACTCCTGAATGCGAGGCTGTTGGGTGAAATGATATTAAATGGCAGCACCGTTCAAGTTGCACTTCTTTCTGCACAAGTATGTACAGATTGTACTTGTATGTAGGGACCCTCAAGAGTCCGACCTCATAACATGTGTACAATTATTTACAAATCATGTACAAGGATAGCACGGTTACAAGTAGAGAGACAAGACAGAGTTTCATTCGCCGGGCGCGAATGTACCCGGGTTGTCGCAAAGACGTGCGACCCTCCGCCCATCCCAGGAATCTCTTTCTTTCAGATTTTTATTTCATATTTGTATGTTAATTTGCTTGATACGTATATGTTGTCTCTGGCCAACAATTGTCAGTTATTTAGTTGTCAGTGTGTTATTCAGTGAATGAAGAATTATTTGTAATACAAATTAATATGAAAGAACGCATATGCAGCGAGTTATTCTATTGTTGCAAATTGTTGGCCAGAGACCACAGATCCTTCTTTCAGACTTGGTGCGCCTTGCGCTCGAACTCCCTAATAGCCTCTGCCAGGCGCGCTGCTCCACTTGGGCGGCGCGGGGGCGTCATTGGGCCACAATGCGCCTCTTGAGTCTTGGGCTGGGCGTCGGGTGTGACTGCGAGAGCGAGAGGAGGTCGGCTGGAGGCGCAGCTGCGCGTGAGCGTCCACGGGGGGGGGGGGGGACAGACCCTGGGCAACTGTCGGGTCTGCTTTTGCCTCTTCCTTGCTTCCTCATTCAGATTTCCCCTTCCTCTGTCTCTTTCTGCATCTCTTCTTATTTTATTAGTCTCTTTTCATCCTTCCACTTCTCCCTACATTTTACTTTATCGTTCTTACGTCGTATGAAGAGAAAGTATTGTAAAGTGCGCCGGAAAAGGCCAATTTTCGTCAGAGAAGTAGTCCCATTTTCGCTCAAACCCCTAATTTTTCAAAAAATGCAAAAATTCAGTTTTTTTCGATGTCTTCGTAACAACTGCAATATTGAAGATAAGAGTTTTCCGTAATGAAATATGTTCTAGAAAGACAGATCTTCAAATGGTCATGTACAATGTTTCGAAAATGAGAGTAGTTTTTGCGTAATTTCGCGTGAAGTGTAGGCAATTCTTAAACATTTTTTTCTAAAAAATGGCTCTAATAAAAAAGTACTTCTCGTATGTAACAAAGAACGGTATAAGGAGTGGTCTTAGTTCCATTTTCGGCGAATTCTCAGTAAAAAAATTATCATGGCTAAAGTACAACACTGAAGTTAGAGATATTTATCTTAAAATCTGTTCTAAAATATTAGATCTTTAAAGCGGTTATGTACAATTCTCTGAAAAAAAGGAGTGGTTTTCACGTAATTTCTGTCTGCAGTCAATGCAAATTATAAAAAATATTTTTTATCTCTTCTTTCTGAATTTTTGAAGAAAGCAAATTTAGAAATAATACGAGAAAGTATATGTCGTTAAAACACCTGCTTTTATTTAGCTCCCTTTTCAACTACTTTCTCCTTCTCTTTCCTCTCCTACTTCTCCTTTTCGCCTCTTCGTTGTCTTGTTGCTTCCCATGAAAGCGTAGTCTTCCGCTTGCCTAGTCAGTATCTACTTGGCTGTCCGGGAGACGTCGCGTCCTAGACAGATGCCAGCATTTCGCCCTGACACTGAGGAATCTATCACGACCGAAAGGTTGGCATTTGTGCCAAGGCCGCGGCGTCTCCCGGATAGCCAAATCAATATAGTTCCTTTTCGGTTCTCATTATCCTTAGTTTGTTTCGTTGCCTTCCGGCACTCTTGTTTGTTCTACTTTGCTTTCTTCCCCAACTTCTTATAATCGACTTTTTATAGATATTTTCTCTTCTGCCCAGTTCCATCTTAGTTTTCAGTGAACAAGAAGAGGCGATAAATTGGTGTGAGAAACATGTTTCATCTTCATCCACTCATTTTTAAATTACATCTACAACCCTCGCCGATACAAAAACTTGTGACCTTGGAAACCCTACCCGTATCTGTACATTCAATTTGTTGTATTACTGTTCTTGAATAGTCAAAATAATTGGGTAATAAATATGTTATTCTGTTACAATTTTGTCCAACGGTTGTGGGTGACAGTTCTTTGGTGTAGCGAATAGTAATGAAGCATGGGAGTCTTAGTGTTAGTGTAAGTTGTGACGTAGTAGGGCAGAGAGTCTCTGCCAGAGACTTTTGCCCAGAATCTCTTGCGCGGGCCCACTGCTCCGAGCAGCGGTTTAGTTTCCATCCGGCGGCGGCGAGGCGGTGGGCGGCGCGGCGCAGCTGGGAATAGCTGCAGTGAGTGCGTATGAGCCGTTGGCGGGTGCGTGGGCGCTGACGTCATCCACCACCCGAGAATCGCCCGCTTACGAAAGTCTGGGCCTCCCAAAGCTCTGTTGGGTCAGGTTTACGTGGTTGTCCACTTTATATAGGCTTTCGTTCTAATGATTTTATGAATAGTATTTGTCTTCTTACATTCTTAAACTAGATTTCGAGCCAAAATACGAGTAATTAATTATGACTCTATGAATTATTAATTAATTGTTTTAATTATTTCGTAAATCGAAATTCAATTAAATGTTCTTCAAAAAATATTAATTCTTAATTCAAAATTATATACACGTTTCTTTTACAATTCTAATAATCCAATATTTATTTCACGTTACCAGTTCTTGTTTCCCGCATTGTATAGACCCAATTGTGTTCCGGTGGAAAGTGTTTGCGAAGTGCTGGCCGTGAACATCACTTTCTTGTCGATAATTACGCAGAAAGTCATCTCCGATGCGACACAGTCGGAGATATGTTTCTATTTCAGCTTGTCAAGATCTTGTATATTGTTTACACACAATGTGTGCAAATTTTAATTTGAGACGAATATCAATTGATAAAAAGTAAATAATAGAGGAAGAAAGAAACCGTCGATGTTGCGACACAAAGTTGACAGCCTTAGTCTAGCGCGCACTTGGTACGACACCGATGGACGGAACGGGAGATTTTAGAAGTTGATTAAATTGCTTTCCCGCAAGGGTCCGCGCACGAGGCCATGGGCAGGACGGGATGATTCGCATTGTCCGCCGTTTGTAAAATGTCCGAACGAAAGGTCGTTTGGACATTCCAACATGCCGTGCTCTGGCCGTGCCGTTCGTACCGATGATGTAATCGACTAGTCCGCGCAAAGCATCGGGTCGAGACGGCCTTTGCCTCTCTTTCAGTTTGTGGTTATGTGGAGAGATCATGAATGTGACCAGTTATTTTGGTCAAAATTATCCCGAACTGAAAATTACCCCATAATTATTCCACTGCCTTAGAAACTTAAAATCGTAAATTATAATGTGTTGTTGTTTAGGCTACACAGATATTTGGAAAAATGAAGTATTTCTTTCATACCATATTGGAAACACCAAGAAATTGTTGAGTTTTGAATTGTTTAAACATATATGCCTAATGCGGTTTTACATAATATACAGAGAGTCTGTCCTACCAACTACAGGCGACCCCATAACTTCTGAACTGTTCACGATATCGAAATGCGGTTTACGCTGGACAATGCTGAATCAAGGGGTCAAGTAATTACCGACAAGTCAATTGTGTGTACTTTTTTTAGTTTTCGAGAAATTTAATCGTATTTGATTTTTTGAAAAGAGATCTTCAAATTATGCTGAGACATCAGAAAGAATATTTTTATCGTCTTTAACCCGGTTCTAAATATTACACGTTAAATTCCCCTTTTGTCAATCTCGTTCTGATTATACCAGAATCCTAGAATCCCTGTTATCTTTGACTCATTGCCTCTTTTTCTATTAGAAACAAACGCGATTGCTTCTTCATTTAACATGTAGTTGACGCATACAATTGAAGACACGGAGCAAGGAGCATTAAAAAAAAATTATTTAAGGCCCCTGTTCAACAACTGGTTCATGAGCAACCACGAGAATCAATTTAGAGTTTACACAAGTTTTACAATTATTTCATTACGCAATAATATACAGTTCATGCAATCATGAAATTGTAATAAAATGTCAATTTTTGGGTATTTACATCATTGAGATAGATACACATATTTATTTATTTACAATACAATGCCTTTGATATTCATAACACGTTTGAAGGGTTGTACTGGATGAGATGTAGGTAAAGGATAGATTTATATTAAGGTGTCATTTTTTGAGATTTTTAAAAGTTGTAAGACTTTTATATATTCTTCTGGGGAGGAGAAGGAATTAAATAAAGATTCTATTAAGTTCAAGGACTGTTTTACACGGGCTATTTCAGGGTACTCTAGACTAATATGGGATGTAGATACTTGGGCTACACATTTAGAATAGGGTAATGGGTCAGTTTTTTTTATTAGGTGAATGTGGGAGAGATTAAAATGGCCAATATGTAGCCTGGTAATTTGCACTTGTTGACATCTAGTGAGTTGGAGGTTAGGGAGAGTGGGTTCGATAACAGATTTCCTTACGAGGTGAAGTTGGGAAAAGGTAGTCAACCATTTTTCATTCCACCGTTTCGTTACTATATTTTTAAGGTATACTTTGATATCGGAGAGAATTCCCTTCACACTGTTGTCCGTTGTTAATAATAATAATAATAATAATAATAATAATAATAATAATAATAATAATAATAATAATAATAATAATAATAATAATAATCAAATTGTCTTTATTAGTGGCGAGGCTCAGGCCATTAGGCATGCTCTTCCGCCTAACACACATACATATTTACATACTTACATTGTTTCTAATTCTATGAAGAAGATCGAGGGGGCAGGAAGTTAAATTTACTTGGTTGTTGGTAATGAAGTTGCTTCTTTGACCGCTTTATCTGCTTTTTCATTCCCTACAATTCCTCTATGTGCAGAAATCCAAACAATAGAGAGTAAGGTGCCGTCGTTTATTTGGTTAGATAAAAGTTCTTGTATTCTTTGGATTATGAGATTTTTAGAGAACCTGTTGTCAATTGCATTCAAAGAAGCCATAGATTCTGAGTGAATCACAATTTTTCGGTTTTCTCCATTTCCTATTTTTTTAGGGTTTCTCCAAGGAGCATTGTTCACTTGGAAAATGTACGAAATGTCCGGTCCAACCCTGTCCGCGCGCTGTAGTGGGCGCAAACCACGCAAAAACTGCCGTGTGCGTGCCGTGCCCGTGCCGTACCGACCCAGTGCGCGAGCAGCTTAACACAGAAGAATGATGACTAGGGGCGGATTTGAATGAAATGTCATTTTTTTCTTTTCACTTTAAAGCAATGCCGTTTAGCAATTTAGCGTATTCGATTTCTTCGCTCATATATTGTAATGTCGACCGTTGTGGGTACTATGTAATCTAAGGTTCGTGTGACGCCTATCGGCGCCATTTGGCAGTTCCGCCGATTTAGCGATAAATAAAGACAGATTTTTTTTGTAAAGAACAGTTCAACCCAAAAATTTGTGGTAGTGGTTTTAGATCATCAAAATCCGCCCCCTAATTATGACATTTACCAAAAATTATTTTCCAACGAATCAGGAAATCGAGAATGTCAGGTTGAGTTCTGTTTCGTGTCGAAAGTTATGGATTAGCAGGAATACTTCGACAAGAAGACTGCGTTCCTTTTGGACTGATTACAAAGCGATATAAACAACGATGAGTGAAGTGCCTTCCGCAGGTCAGGGCGCACCTGCAAAACCCGTCACGCTGCTTGCTCCGTGCTCGCCTGACCTCATCGACGTTTCGCGTTCCTCTGCTCTGACATTTTGTAGTAAGGCGTCCTTCTGACGCACTCATTATCATTTTGCCAAGATCATTGCGATCTTTGAGTTAATGCACGCATCACATTATAATAATAATAATAATAATAATAATAATAATAATAATAATAATAATTATTATTATTATTATTATTATTATTATTATTATTATTAAATAAATCAATTTCCTGATCTGACTTATGTGAACCTACACAAAACAATAAAAGATGGTAGATATCTTTCGCTTTGAAATACAGTCGACTCCGGTTATAGTGAACTCGGATATAGTGAACCCTCGATTATAGTGAACTTAAGTCACTGGTCCTGTTTGAATTACATTACAAATAAGCATAAGAAACCTCGTATATAGTGAACCTGAACATCGGCTATAGTGAACTTAGGAAATACGTCCTGGAAATTAATCGGATCTCGCATGTTATTAGGCGACTAGAAGGGCCTTCGGAGAGTGGGACGGTGTTCCAACAATGCAGGAGGCATTGGAAGACGTCAAGACTGCATTGCGATACCTGGAGATAGGGGACAAAGCAGAATCAAGTATGGAGATCATGAATTCTCGGAAAGGATCTAGGGAAATTACTAATGAAATAGTACGAAGTAAACATTTGAAAATAATTGATTTTTAAGGACAAATAAAAATATTTCAATTTTCAGTTCGTGCTGTTACTGTATTTTACTATATATCTACATTAATAAAATCAATCGTTATGGAGAAATTCTATTTAATTTGGACTTCATCAGATGTAGAGAACCAAAAATGTTAGTCTCCAGAAGTTCTCTATAACCGGAGTCGACTGAATGGGGTTTCTCCCCCCCCCCCCGATAGAGTTGGGTGATGTTGACACGAGAGGTGGGATTGACGACGCCCGCAGAACCGGAAGCCGCTCCAGTAACTTCCGGAGAGGCATCGGCGGGTGGATCCTGTTTACGCGGCCTGGTCTTCCTGGCTGCGCCCTTTGCTTGGTGGCGCCTTCGCCGGCGGTTGCCCTATCTGTATTTGCGCCTTCCGCCGATGCGCTCCCTGCGGTTAGAGGTCGTTAGGTCTAAAGACAGAATGTCTCATTTTTAAAGTCTAAAGCAACAAGGTCCATAAAAACACGTCTAATGAAAATTTGGTATAATTTTTAAAAAGTCTAATAATATTTGGTGTAATTGTCAAAAATGTCTTCAGTCTATCGGACACGAATGTCTAATCTATTATGCTGTAACAAAAATACGTAACAAAATGAGGTTCACATATCATTACGTCAGTATGTTATAGTCTGAAATGAATTCACAATAGGAATGATACACTTGAATTCATGAAGTACGTAATGTAATACATACAAAGAAACAGGTGTTAAAATATTTAGTCTTCAGTTTCGGTTGTTGGTGGAGTATGGAATTTTAATCTGTGGCTCAAAGACCGAAGGTATAAGTCGATATACACCACCATCTTTATAATTTTGGTAATTTGCTACTATTTGCTCTACTTGCCTTTGATTAATTTTGTAACAAAACACGTTGGGGGCTTTCGAAAATTTCTCATTTTAATCTCCCTTTCCTGTATTCAAACTTCTTAAATTTACTTGCATTCTCTTGATGCAATATTTCTATTTCAAAACTCCCCCCATCCAAGTCTTGGGTTAAACGAAAATGACTTCATTATAATCTCTCTCCAGTTGATCTTCCAATCGATCTCTGGCCAGTTTCTCACTTGCTCTCACAGTAAATAGCAGTAGCAGGTGACATGTTATCCCCCCTCACTTTGAATTGTGTGTAACATTTATTCATAATTTACATTTTATTAATGGATTATAAAATTTTGTTTAAAGAAATTATACACTTCATTGCAAAAAAATAATTTACAATTGGCTTGAAATCTTTTCACAAATAATGTCACTTGCTATTGATAGGTTTGGAAGTTATTGGTAAGTTCGCGAGTCGCGTAGTGGCTGGTGGACTTATTTGAGAAGTTTCAAACTACAAGTGGAATTCGATTAGTCTATTTCACGAATAAAAGTCATAAATCAATTGAATAGTATGAACATAATCTAAAAATAGCGAAAAATATTTCTCGGTGGATTTGTTTTAGACGCTGTATTGGTTACTGCCGTTTCCGTCATTTAAGGATTTATTTTCCAAAACAGTTGAACGTCATTTGCGTCGTAAGACGATAGCGAAAAGAGTGAATTTTCCTTTTTGTAATACGCCCTAATTGCTCTATAATCATCTGATAAAACGCTATAGGCCGCATGGAAACTAATATTTCATGATTGGATAGTCAATACAACATTACATTTCGTTCTACACAAGTCCTGCCTCCCCCCCCCGTCCTTTGACACTTTCTATAGCTGGTGTAGGTACGAAGCACACTCGCTGCTTGCCTGTGCGAACTATCGATGCAAGGGGGCAGGAATGCAGGCTGCGGGGGCATGGCGTCGTTAGTGCCGACGGCGTTTTCGTGCGGGGGCGCGGGGCTGCACTATCGATTTTGCTATCAATGGCGCGGCGGAGTGGATGCACATGCTTGTTCAGGGCTACACGCTGTTTACGAGGCGGCAAACAAACTTTCCCTGACAGGACGTAAACACTTGCGTTTCGTTTTCTATCATAAATCGACTAGACGGTGCTTACGGTAATTCAAAAGCAATTATCTCTTAATAAATAATTCTAACAATATTTAAGTTATTACAAAATGTTTTATAAACATTTATACATTCACTCACGAAATATATCATACACATGATCTGTTAGCAGAAAAAAATTGAAGTCCGCTATACTCCGAATAAAAGAAGAATGTGGTTGACAGTTCCGTGTGGATGGGGGCGGCGTTGCCGCGTACTGCGCGCTCTACCACGTGCTTTGAACAATAAGACGAACAGCTGAGAGAAATCGGGAAAAATCGTAACACGTAAAAGAAAGAAAATAAATAAGGAACTTACATTTTCTCATCCTTCGCAAATTACTCCCAAACGTCGACGCTCAGCCGATAAACTGCAGCACTCCGGATACGCGATTCATTTGGCAGTTCAAACGTGACAACATCGGGCAAATGGCGATACTTCTGATTCGCTGTTGCCTAGGTTACGGAGCTGACGTCACCATGTTACCGGGAACTGTCAACCACATTCTTCTTTTATTCGGATAATACATCCATTATTATTTTGATAATCACACTACGCTTTGAAATGAATATTGGCTTCAATTAATCGTAATTTGGACTCATTAGAAACTAAACCAAATTATTAACAAAATTATTACGATGCACAAAATGCATCTTGTTATTAATTTTATTAAAAACCGTTGGTACATGTCCACCACATATTGTATTATATTACAGTAAACTATGAATGCGGTTTCATTTATGCTCGAAGGCCAATGACGTGATTCTTCCGCAAATTACGAGCGAAGGACAATTTGTCGCCAGAGTTAACTTTTGCCTTTATTCACTTACTGCCTGGCCAAATGACTGTCATTGAAGCAGTTCAGGATGCAGTTTTTCCGCCTTACAAGAAGCAGCTCTTACGTAAGAAGTGCTGCACTTAGATGAGATGAAGTTGTGGCATGACTTTGGACTTCTCAAACCCGTTAAAAGGTCAAGGATGTTCCTAAACAAACTGAATTTTTGAGTTACAATCCGCAAATAACCATCTTAGTTTCTTTACTTGGAAAAATTTTGACTTAAGTACTGTGCAATTGCTGTTGGTTGTTGCCTGGTGTCAGAAGAAATGACAGTCCTTTGTATTTTAAAGACAATTAAATCGATCAATTATGAACAGAAATAAAACCTTGTAGCCCGAAAAGTTATTTCCCAAATCTATTTGTGATACAAACTGCTAGGAATACCTAGTGAATTCGCATTGATCTATGATTACTTATTTTCATTGCGGAAAAGGCAATGCATTATTTGCCCCGATTATGGCGATTATGGAGTTTTTTAATACAATAACAGGAAAAAATGGAAAACATAAATTAAAGAAATTAGTATTCAATAGTGGCGTCTTTTTTAATGTGGTTAAATTGGTAACACTGTGTTAAGCAACAAAGTCTATGGCATCTGGCCCTTCACTGTTTAGCATTCGGTGTAAATTTCTTTCAATTACCGAGTACTTGAAAGTATTATTACTGCCAGGTTAAATTGAAACTGAGAAAAACCTGAATAGCCTATGATCAATTTCTATAATATTCATCAGAGTATAATTTTTCGGAGGGAGACGTATGGTCTTGCGGGCTCCTGTTTCGGCCAATCGCCGGACATCACCGCCGCCTTGGAGAAGCTTCGGGAAGAGGGGGCGGGGGCGGTTCACAGGCCGCGTTCGCTAATGGGCTCAATGGGCTGACGAGACGAGACGCGCCAGGCGAGCGCCAGCGGACGCAGCCAAGGCTGCGAGGGCATCGTTCCTGCCCGCCCTCGGCGCAGCGCCGCCACTGCCATCTGTCGGGCAAAAGACACGACCGTCGGTGCCGCTGCTTCCACGCTCTGCCACTAGGAGTGCTCCGCCTTGTAGTTTTGCTTTTCAACGTTAGGCGCGCTGCTGTATAGAGGTTTGGGAAATCGCTCACAGAGAGCGCTGATGTAGAAGGCTAGTTTGTGGAAACGGCGCTAGGATCGAAACGCAACGCAGATTGAAAGGGCTCTGGCTTTAATTTTCGTCCAATCATGCATATTAAATTTACTTTCTAATGGATTGTGAGAAGTTAACACACAAGCACCTATTGACGGAGACGTTGTTTAGCGCTTCTTTTTGTTGTTTAGTGCTTTTTTTGTTATTATTTGATGCTGTCCTTAGTTGTTACACCTTGGGAAATATTGTAAATAAAATATTTTTAGTTCTCAACTTTAATGTCTTTCAAATTCACTTCTCGAAGTTATTATTTCTGGACATTGAATATTACATTGTCATTTACGATGGTAGCTATTTGAGTTCTGCCGCGGTAACATTTTCTTGGATGATTTATTTTCTTGCATATTTTTGTTAATTTCTTCTTGAGAGTTTACACCGGCGGTGCACAAGAAAATAGAAAGATCTCATAAAGACAGCGGATGTATAGAGTGCAAACTATTATTTTGGCCGCAAAATAACAGCTCCATTCAAAGCAATTCCACAACGCTGCAAAATGTCAATTTTTGAGATGATTCACTTCAATTGAGCACGAACATGTATACTATTTGGGAAGCAAAAAAAACCTCTATCGAAAAGAATAAATGCAGTTCCATGAAAGGGACTTTTTTAGACCTCCTCGGACAGAATAAGTGAGTCCAGATTATGGCTCGGTAAGATCCGAAGGGGTCTCGTCTTTCAAGTTCTTCTATTAGTTAACGAAAACATTTTGTGAGAGATAAATGCATCAACGTAACAAAAAATTGATTTTGGATCTACTGTTCCCGATGTTCACGTGTCACCTTCAAAATTCGACGAGTAAAAATGTTCCAAATTAACATGATTGTAATTTCCACATGCCAGTTTTATGTCCTGAAAGATGGAAGTGGTCTATTAGCTCATTACCGTCGTGTCGAAGGAAAAGAGGAGAGAAGGCTGAAAGCGAAACCCTCTGTGAGTGGGGGTGCGTCCGCCAGGAACCTTCGCTGTGCGGGGCGTAAAGGAAGGCGCGTTGCGTGGCTTAGGCGCAGCTCCCCAGGTGGCCTTGGCGGATCTCATTGCAGGGCACGTCTCTAGGTAGAGCGAAGGTGGAGGACCGGGGTCAAACACCTTTCTTCTTCTTCCTCTTCTTCTTCTTTTCCTTTTTCTTCTTTTTCTTTTTCTTCTTTTTCTTTTTCTTCTTCTTTTTCTTTTCTTCTTCTTTTTCTTCTTCTTTTTCTTTTTCTTCTTTTTCTTCTTCTTTTTTCTTTTTCTTCTTTTTCTTCTTCTTCTTTTTCTTCTTTTTTCTTTTTCTTTTTCTTCTTTTTCTTCTTTTTTCTTTTTCTTTTACTTTTTACTTTCTTTTTTCCTCTTCTTTTTCTTTTCTTCTTTTTTCTCATTTTTCTCTTTTTCTTTTCCTTTTTCTTTCTTCCTCTTTTTCTTCTATTGTTTTTCGCACCGTCTGAGGAGACTCAGGGCATCAACTGATGTCAATGGAGAATCTGTCAATTCGCCGAATCTCTCCATCTAACGGAGGAAGAACATTGCCACCTCCCTTACCTGCACTACACTTACGTGACTAATAAGCATAGTTAACCCGCGTGGAAACACGAAATAATCAATCTTTTCGCTTTTAATTTTTATTTTCTCTTTTTTTTTGTTTCGTTCTATTTAATTATGTGGACTGCTTCTATTTATTTTTCCATGAATTCTACGGAGGTTTTGCTTTTTTCCTTTTCTTTTTTTTTACCTAGACAGGACCTAGTATGCCTACATAAGTGACAGTGTGGTAAAGTGCCACAGAAAATACCTAAATTGCAGGACGTTTCGGCATAGTGATGAAGAGTATTCGTCTCAGTGATGAAATCATAGTAATATAATATATTGTAATAACCTTGATATATACTAAGTATCAATTCCATCGTGCTTGCAGTGCTGTTCTGTCACGGACTCTAAAGAAACTGATGTAGCATTCTTGCGCATAAAAACAGTGCTTCTCGCCCTGTTTGTTCGAGAGCAGCGGTTGCGTCGCCGCAGAGCCTCGGGCAGAGCGCATGGCGAGAAGCAGGGAGGGCTTCGCGTGCTCTTCCAGGTTGCGTGAGACGCGCGGAGGCCAATCGATAGGCGGCGCCCAGCGCGTACCCCCTCCCCCCTCCCCCTCCAACACCCGTCTCAACACGTACCTGCCTCCCTCTTCCTCGTCTCAGATGGCACCCCGAATTCCATTTGTCCATGTCACCCCGTCTATCGCAATGTCGCCACCCTTTCACGTCGCCTCTCCGTCACGTCTCCACCACGTCACCCCTTCCCCATTTCATCAGTGCGTCCTCTCGTCACTCCGCCTCTTCCCCCTGAGTCCTAAAGGTCTCTCAGCTTTCACGTCCACTTCCCCCACCCCACTATGCTGCATTCTCCAATTTCATTGTCTTCGTCATAGCATTTTCCGCATTTTTCTCTCCTCACTACTAGTGGCTACATGTTCAACAACCTGTCATTCGGTCCCAAATTGCTCTCAGCTCCAAATCAATTTGTCATCTCTATCCTGTCTTCTTGTCCTCATATCTTATATGATTTGTGTTACCTCGCAGACTTCTTCCCGTGCTCAAGGTAGTAATCCAATTCCAAGTATGTTAATAAGGCTCTATTTATCATTACGCCATATTCAGGCGTTTCTCAGTTGTACATGCCAGCGACAGCCCCGAATTACATCAGCTTCCCCTCTGTTAGTCCTTAGTCCCAATTTAGCACCGCCCATAAACCTCATCAACCCACATTTTTCATTGTGATTTTTCAGTCCTACCCTTGTCATCTTTCCTGTTATCCGTATCATAAGTTTGCAAGTGTGTCCCATTATTCTACCACTGTGTTTCAAGACCCTGTCTCACATTTCTTTCTTTCCATGATTTCGCTCTCCGCTATCAATAATCTTATTTACGTTCCCTCGTTGTGTCAAATAGTCTTACTCGCTTTCTTGCTACCTTTCGCTCTAACATAGATGAAAGACATAACTTTTGTCTATGGTTCAACTTTCTTGCTCATTGAAAGTTCCTGTTCGGCCCTCACTCTTTCCTCCCTTTTTGTCTGTTTCCTCTTTTTCTCGTTATCACTTTCAACTGCCTGTCTTGCCTCTCTCTTTCCCTCTCTCTTTATCTCCCTCTTTCTCTCTCTCTCTCTATCTCTCTCTCTTTCTCTCTCTCTCCTCACACACAGTGACCTCATTTTTAGTTGCGTGTCCCCTTTTTTTCGGGTCTTCTTGCTCTTTCAAAACTTTTTCCTTCCTTTTCATTTCTTTCTTATCTTAGTATTTCCTCCTTTACTCTCACATCTCCCTTTCTGTTTCCTATCTCTCTCTTTCCTTGCTCTCTCTGTCACTAGTATATGCACCATCGTTTTTGCGAGCGCGTCCATATCTCGCTCATTTCCTCCGCCCACGCGGTGGTGCAACGACGGCGAACGCCCACACGCCCGCCCCCAAATTGAATTGCGTCATGGACCGTTCCCCGCCCCCACCCTCGCCCCCGCCTCCGCCACTACCGCGGCAGAGGAAGCGAAGGCGGAGGGGTAGCCGTCGCGCCGTGCCCAGATTGGCGGACGCACTCTGGAGAAGGGATGGGAAGGGAAGAAGCACAGACGAGGGCGGAGTGGGCGGGAGGGAGGGAAACGGGGGGAAGGGAAGCGGAGGGAGAGAGGAAGACAAGCGAGGCGGGTAGAGACGAAGGGCAGCGGGGGCGGGAGGCAAGAAGGGACGGGGGCGTAGGAGAAAGGAACAAGGGATTGCAAGTGAATGCGGGAGGAAAGAAGGGGAGGGGGAAGAAGGGGAAGGGGACGGAGAGGGGGAAGAGTGGTGCGGTGGGGGTGGGGAGGGAGGGAGGGAGTCTGGGGAGACTCGCCTGTATGCGCGTGCCAGCCAGCGCAAACAAAAGCCCATATGGGAGATTTCATTGATTGATTTTCATTTCCACCCACGCGGCATAGAAATACAGCCTTCGGGAAAGTTCGGGCGCTGGCAGTTGCAGTGTTCTGTGATGTATGTGATTTGTTCTTAAAACTTGAACCTGAATATCTGAAATGTTACCTGGAGGAAGGGCGTTCCTCTAATCATTACATTTCCCTGCGTAAAATATGTGATACAAATACAACGTTACTTTTCCCGACAGAGTTAAACTTATGAAGGATTTTTTCGTTCACACTCTTCATACATTAATTTTTATAATACCAGTTCTCGTATTTCATTCTCTCGCTTCTAACAGTCTCCATTCTAATTATTTAATAATTTCACAAAATAACGACAGAAATTCACATCTCCCAGAAGCAACAATTTGATGACTAGTATACAATTACTATTCCCAAAAATTGCGAACTTTTTGATACATAATATGTACCTAATCGGCATAATATATATCTATCGGCCATGACGTAAGAGGGGAATGAAATATCCCGGGCATTTTCACGGGACTAATTGTTTATGTGTCAACGCATGATAGTAATTTAGAAATAATCTTTTAGAATATAGAATTTCGTTTAAGGAATCTGAAGACAATTCAGAACGGTTTGTAAACTTAGCAAAAAAAATATTAGCTAAATTTAGGAATGAAATAAATACTGCAGATATTTTTTAAGCTGATGAAACGACTGGCACTTCATGAAGAAAAAAAACGGATGTAATTTATTTTAGTAAATAAAGTGGAAGTCTACATACACTAGTCTAAATGCATTTACTATGCTCTCACTAAAAATTGTGAATGCCACTCGAGACTCCAGTTCTGAAAGAATCTAATTTTTGCATGAGCCGTAGACCGTAGGATTGAATTACTATACAAACATGGACTCTATCTGAGTATTGCAATTCAATGTTTATTTATTTTGTAATGTTCTGTGCCCCCTCCCATCCCGCCCCGCCTACGCAGTCCCACCCAAAGTCTGAAGTCGTCACCGATAAAAGTCATTCAGAAGAAGATGTGAAGAACCTCAGAAGACATAAAGAAAAAGTATAAGGATTCTATCGTAAATGAAACATGAAATCCTATAAAATAAGAAATATGAAAAGCGGATTTATCGTCGCCATTGGTGAGTTTGCTTTTCTGATTCTTTCTCCTTTCTTCGGTGCTTCTTAGAAGTTTTCTGTGACGGTACGACCAAAGCGGTGAAGCGCACGTACAAAAGCTCCTTAGTCGGTAGAAGCGCATAAAGCTCCCGCGGCTGCGTCGTGTGTGTTATGCAAAGTCCATGTTTGAAAACATCCATGTTTTTTTTATAAAATCATCGATGGATTTAACATCAATTTTTGAAACCAGTTTTGTTTTAACATTGATGTTTTGTGTTCGATGTTTTTACGTGGTCGGTATGACTTTCTTGTCCGTTATAAAGACCTGTAAAAGAAAACCCTGTTATAATTTTCTGATATTCCTACATTGAACATTCTTCAAGCTAGTGTAATCAAAGAGAATAATCAAAATGAAATTTTCATTTAGGATAAATGAAGACTATATAATTTTTTTATTATCCAATTAGATGAAAGTTTTGTTAAATGATCTGGTGAGCTTTTCACTGTTTAGCAATTAAATCTCAATTAAAAATTAATAAACGCGACAATCATCAAATTAAATTAACCCCCATGAACAAAACTACTGAGGATGGATAGTAAAGCATTTTTAAAGTTGTTTGTAACCATCGATGATATATTAACACCGATGTTTTAATTTTAAACAACAATGTTTAGAAACAACGATGTTTTAATTTAGAAATAAATGTTTAGAAACGTAGATATTTTGTTGGCGATATCGCATCCGTAGTGTGTGGAACTTACACTTCCATGCACTACACTACCACGTATGTCGGCAGACCAGTTGGGAGATCACTAGAGCATGTCCCGGTTGGGGCGGTGACCTACTGGTGGGAGATACCTAGTTGAGGAAAACCCCGCTAGACGACGATAGGGCGGCTTCGGATCTCGCCATCCAGCGGGGCAAGATAACCGCCACCTCCCGATCAAAAAACACGCACCACACTTACGGGACTAATGACCTTAGCCGTTGCTGCATCCGCTATTACTAATAATCACTCAATCAACCCTAGTGCGTGGAAGGAGGGCGGTGTCCGCGTAGTTGCAGTGTGCGCAGCGGAGGCGAAGGCCTGTGTTCTGGACCGGCTTAGGTGGCTCAGTGCATTATCGACTGGTGTCCTTGCAGTGCCTCTGACCGGGAGGTCCTAGGTTCGAGTCCCGATCGTGGAAAGATTTTCGTAATTATCTCGTCAGCTAGGTCGAATTCAGTCGTTGTCTGGAGGAGAATTCTAGAGGCCGGCTACTCTGATCGGTAGTTTTCCGTGGTTTTCTCCTATCAATACCACGCGAATGCCGGAGTAGTTCCGTAAAAAACGGACCATGGACCTCGCGCCATTTTTCTTTCCCCTTCCTTGTCCTATCCTCACCCCTTGCACACAAACATTTATACTAATATACACTACACTACCACACATGCCGAGAGGCCGTGTGTAGGGAGCTTAGAGCTTGTCCCGGCTAGAGCGGTGCCTCGCTGATGGGAGATACCTAGTTGAGGAAAACCCCGCTAGACGACGGTAGGGCGGCGCCGGATCTCGCCATCCAATATCACCGCCACTTCCCGAGCAGAAAAACATGCAATACACTTACGGGACTAATGGCCTTAGCAGTTGACGCGCCGGGAATTAGTAATAATCAATCAACCGTAGCGTGTGGAGGGAGGGCGGTCCCCTTGTAGGTGCCATGTGCGCAGCGGCGGCGAAGTCTTGTGTTCTGGAGACGAAGTTCCGTCGCCGAGGGAGGCGGGGCGCCGAAGCGATGGCGCCGGTGAGAGGGGGCGGAAGAGGCAGCAGTGAGGTGCGCCTCGTGTGGTGGTAGGTGTGGGAAGCACGTCAAGTTGAATGAGAGCCCAGAGCTATCGCGAGAGGCGACAGCGCTGTGAAATGGGGCCGAGACTGTAAATCTCCCACTTCCCTCCGCTCTTGCTTAGAGGCGAGTGCACCTTCTTCTTCACAGCTTGAAAATTTTGAGAAGTTACGCCGTCTCTGGAGTGATGATTGGATGTGTAGATCATTTTGTAGCAACTCCACTCCTAACTTTTTCAGAAAATTCGTTTTGAGGATGGTCTGATAGTCCTTTAAACATGCTTTTCTGGCGTTGCGAGTACTAGTGTAACTTTTTTTTGTTTAATTTTAAATGAATAAAATTAATAAATGCGCATAAATCTGTTTCTTGAGTTTAGTAACCTAAAGAACTTGATTTATTCAATTTAATACTTGTTTATTAATTGGACACGGCAATGTGTAAATATCTTTCATTGTGGGGCATCTTATTTCGAAAAAGTTCAGACAAATTTGTGCCTTTTTATTGTTCGATGTGCATATTGAAGTGGAAGTGAACTGCTTACATGTTGTGTCAGGGTCTGGTTTCTTTGTATGCTGAAAAAAATCGCGTTTTCTTTGCCGCCCGCCGTAGATGTAGGTACGTTTCCTCACCTCCACTTGTGCTCGCGCGAAAATTGCTTCCGTGTCGCGCGGAGAGATTGCGGCTTGTCTGCAGGCGGACCGCTGACGTGCGTTCGGCGGGGCGGGGAGGGGCAGCGGGAGGCGGCGAGAAGTCGTCTAATCAGGGCCTTGCAGACGGAGGCGCCAGCCCCGCCCCCGCCCCCGCCCCCGCCCCCGCCCCCGCCCCCGCGCTCAAGCAGGAGGAGGAGGTGTCAAGGGAGGAGCAGAGGTGGAATAGGAGAAGGTGGAGGCGAAGGGCAAAGGAGGACCGGAGGAGGAGGTGGAGGTGGAAGTGAAGAGCAGAGGTGGTGAAGGAAGAGGAGGTGGAGATGAGGAGCAGAGGCAGAGAAGGAGGAAGTGCAGGCGAGTAGCAGAGGAGGAGAAGAAGGAGGAGGAGTTGGATGCGAAGGGTAGAAGCGTTGGAGGAGGAGGGGCGAGGAGCAGAGATGGAAGAGGAGGTGGAAGTGAAGAGCAGAGGGGGTGAAGGAAGAGGAAGATGAGGTGGGGTGAGGAGCAGAGGAGGAGGTGTTGGATTCGGAGGTGGAGGCGAGAAGCAGAGGAGAAGAAAGAAGGTAGCGAAGCGGAAAGGGAAGGCGTGGCGGTAGCAGTGCGGACGTGTCTGGGGCTTCGGTGGAGGCAACGGAGACGGAGGTGGAGAGGTCGTTGGAGCGAGGGGGTTGAGGCGGGCAGCGCGGAGAGGGAATGATCCACGGGCTGCCGTGGGGGGGGGGGGGGCGCCTGGTTCCCAGGAAGACGGAGGCACCGCTGCTCTGCTCTGCCGGCGCTGCTTCGCCTGGAGTGGGAAGAGGCGCCCTGTGCTGGTAGCGGCGCCATAGCACGAACCCGGACCCTCGCTCAGACAGGGTGGCCACCTTCTGGAAAACGGAAAAAACAAGAAATTTCATTGCTGTGGAAATGTCAGGAAAAAACTAAGTGTGTAGAATTGTTAGAAGTTAGAAAAAAAATTGAGACAGACGAATATGACTAGATTTTATTCCTTAAAAAAAATAGTCCAGCAAATCTAGTGACTCAATTTTTATTTGTTAATACTTTTTTTTTCAAATTGTAGGTCTACTTCATCATGGTGAAATTAGAGCTGACAAGAGTGAGGCTCGCTTTAATTTTTTTAAATAGTGTGAAGTACTTTACAAATTATTTGAGTGAAAAAAATAATGTTCTGTAAAGCGGATAAAAGTGAGGGAAATTTGACCCAGGAAATGAGTAGTTACCCTGCTGCGTTTCCAGATGCAATGAAACGCTTCCCTACAAGCGAACAAGGAAGACGAGGAAACGTCCAACTAACTTCAGGGATAAATAATTATTTAATGAAAAGATTCCACCCGTCTTATATTTCTCCGAATTTAATACCGAAAACATATACTTTTTTTATTATATTAATATTGAATATAGTTATAATTAATTATATTAATATTAAAATGTATGCGACACGACGGAAAAATAAGAGTAGAATATTTAAAACAGATACAGTTCCACGTCTGTTTATTTATTTAGTCAATCAATTTTAGCTAAAATGCCCCTGATTTACCAATGCACCAAACTGCGTTCGTTTCACTGTAAAATGCTTGCCGAATGTAATTGATGCATTTAAAATTCATGGGGATCATTGTCTAAACTACGTTCTGCAAAAACCTTTGGATATATTCGGATTATAATTATGCATAGCCATGTTTGAATCGTGTATGTTTATCATGATGCAACATTATAATTGATAGTCCTCAATCAAAATTACCAATTTGTGGATGTAAATCATTTTCTGATCGGTACCCAACCTCCTCCTCGTTTGCCACATTGCAAAATCATGTATGTATGTATGTATGTGAGAGCCACGATTCGACATCAGGTTCAAAAAGGAGTTTGCTCTGCGAAATATTTATAACAACTTTTGGAGGTTAATTGCAAGTGAATTAGATCATTTCAGCCAGTGCAACCTGTCAACGCATCGCTGTGCTTTTGCATATCGTCGCTGGCACACGGGGTGTGCTTGGGCCGGTGGGCGGACAGCTGGTGTCCGCAGGCGTTCTAGGGACGCGAAAGCGAGTTCCCATGTAAATCTGGCGATTAATAATTTACGGCCGCGGCTGATGAAATTCAAATTCGCGCCGCTTGCGGTTCGCTTGGGCTTGCCCCCCCCCCCTCACACACACACACACTCCTCGCGCACTGAGGAGGGGATGGCTGTTTGTGGACGAAAGCCGTAGGCCACTTTGCGTGTGATGGATGACGACAGAATGTACTTTCAAACTCCCTCCCTAGCTCTTTCACCGTTAGAAGTTAAAGCAGAAGAGGAAGCATTTTTGGCCCACATGGACGTTAGTATACTCTGCATCTGTTAGGGGCAAACCAATGAACGTACGGAAAACCAATGAAATATTGCTCTTAGAGTTTATTGTTGTAGAACGTGTCTGCTTCCGTATCAAAAATTCGGTGATTCTGTTTCCGTATCAAAAATTCAAATTTGTTGCAATGTAATGCATTTCTGATAACGAGTTAGGTAATCATGAACAAAACGAGTTTTTACCAGGAAAAACTATTTGACGGCAGTTTACAGTAATTCGTTTACTTCAACCGAGAACATCGTGCGAAACCAAACGATACAATCTAAAAAAATGATTAATCTTTCTGTGTCTGTGAAATTCATCTGGAAATCTTTCTTATGACACACTTCACGCTTACGTTGTTCGCTTAAATGATATCAATTTTACTCGGTATGTTCCAGAGATACTATTGTTTACGTCTGTTGGAAACTGTCATGGATAACCGAAGAACACATTCAACATTAAGAACGCTATTGATATTAAACGTTATTAGTCTCAGTATTCTTCTGCTGACATATTTTTGGGGTGTTTTTTTCCCCTTTAATACTTATACTTTCTCTGACGATTGTTAGGATTAGAGTTGTTAGTGATACTGCGTGGGATCCAAAAAGAAATCTGTATGATCTCGGGTTGGTAACCAAAATTTATGTGTGGATCTGTGGCACCTACTTCCCTCATTCTTCACTTTCTACTGATTTTTTCTCTTGGGAACATTGAGGAATTTAGACCGCTATTTATATGTCTTTTAAATGAATGCATACCAGTATTTTCTGTAAAGAAGCATAAGATTTGATGATTAAAAATGTGTCTTTAGGTTGATGTTAGTTACTTCGATCTGCTGATTTTTAAACGTATGAGAACAGTATCTTATTTCCATTAAGACCACTTCAATATTTTCTTTCAAGTACCAAACTAGTGGTGCTAAAACAGCACGTACTTTCTCGCCCGTATTTTCATCCAAAAACTACGTGAAAAGTACTCAAATTTTCGAAAAATTGTGCATGATCTTATTTCGAAATCCTGCATCGATCTAATCCTTTAAATCTATCTTTAAGGGAGAGATTTCATTAAAGGAAAAATCTCAGTATTCATAATTGTAGTTTTAGGAAGATGCCGAAATAATTTCGAATTTCTGCAATTTTCGAAAATTAGTTTTAAACGAAAATACGACCTGCACCATTCTCATAAACGTTCTTCACACTATCCAACAACATTTGATCATAAACGATGCAGCTATTTCCTTGAAAATTTTGAAAATGTCCCATGGGCATGTCCCTTGGGCCCAAAATTATAATATCGGTTTCAAATTCCAGAGGCCGCGACTTCAGCCAGATCGATTCGGGAATATCTATTTTGGAGAAAATCGGCTGAACGGTTTAACCGCTAGCGTTTTCTACAGACGGATAGACAAACCTTTTGCCGTCATTGGATTTTTCGGTATCGAGGACACACAAAACATAGATTCTTGTTACAGCACGTGTTTGAGGATTTTTTTTCTAAATTTAGCAACTGGATTTATCTACTTTTTCATTTCCAGAGCCATGTAATAAGAGTTTTTCTGCCAAAAATTTGTCATTTGTTTCGCGCAGCATTACATAACTTTCTCTCTACTCCATAGCGAGAATGTAAAAACCGACTAGGTATGAGAAAGGAATCGTTTGTATGTAATAAAAAATCGAATTCAGCTTTGTTCCTAACTGTGACCTCCAGAAAAGATGGTAGTCTGAAGATAATTTCTTGAAACGTTTCTAAATTGATAAGAAAATAATGCGCATTTTCGGTTGAGATTATAATGAACGATGAATGAGTTTTCCTCCATTTCCTCCAGAGCAATTGGAATCTGACACAATTTCTGTAAAAGGACTTTAGGGCTCGCGTCCAGGGTTCGTATCCAGGTTGGCAGGGGCCTCCCGGGGCGGCGGCTCCCTCATTCGCATTCGGGGCAGTGGAGCGGCGCCTGCAAAGGCTGCCAGGAGATAAGGCAGCGCGCTGTGCACGCGACGCCGAAGAAGGATCAGCGGTCGCTGAGTGGGGTATGGAGGAGTCAGAGGCAGTTCCAGAAAGGGGGCCGGGTATTCGTTTCATCCTCTGGGCCTTAAAAATAGATGTCGTGATTTTGTAGAACAAATCATGTTGTTTCGCTGGAAGAAAAGTAAAATACACTCAAGAAGTAGAGTTTATTAACTACGGCGAAGGTGCGTGAGTCTTATTGTACTCAATAGCAAAATTCTCTTTTTCATAATTCTCTGTGTGAATTTTGCGTTCGTCATATGGTATTACTCTTTAAGAATAGTATATGGTATTCAAGAAACATGAAATTTGAAAATGTGGTTATCGATAGGGTTATAAATAGCAACGGAAGGTTGATGAATATTACAAGTAGCTTTCGTTCAGGAAGATGAAACTGCAAAAGTACTGAGATGTGGCAGCGATCTTGCAGAATCGGGGAAGAGACGACAGGAACAACCTCCACAATAATCGGTGAATTATGAAGGCGAGGCTCCACGGGAACAGAGCGCGTGATCTTAAGGGATAGTTTAGTGTACAATATCAATTATCCTGAGACTGAAAACAAGAAATGTATCCTTGAGTTTATTCCAGAACAATGTCCCACAAGTTTTTTTACCATGAAACTACGGATTGCGGACGCGCAGATGCGTGAAAGAAAATTAACTCACTATCAAAACTTGAGCAGCTGCTCTAACGTTTTTTACCGGCTCGTCTGTGTACAAAATATAAAGGGAGAGACGACGAGGAAATGCTAGAAGTTGACTAGAAAACATGTCGAAGAGTGAAACGGATACCAACATGACAAATAAAATGCGAGGAATCCCGTTGCGCCACTGCGGTGCGTCTTTTCAAGCAGCGACGTCGCGTCGCGTCGTGTCAGTGGATAGGGCAGAGGGTCCAGGATGGCCACTTTCTAGAAACCGGAAAAAAATCAGGGAATTGTATTTAAATTTGCTCGTCGTACAATATTGTACAGTCCAACAGACGTCACCGGTTTCGGCGAGTGTTCGTACCACTTGACGCATGTGTTTGGAACATCGAGGGCGTTATTGATCTGCCAGTGAAGGTCACTACACACATTTGGGGGGGGGGGTCGTGAATTGGCCCTCTACGGACCACGCGAACGTGCAGTTGTACCCACCGAGGCGCGGTCATATTTTTTCTGGCGGTATGCACGTGGCTTTCTTGGGGAGGAGCTGTATTTCAATGCTGAGTACATTTTTACACCCCAGAGTTGTTAGCTCTGAGGATGAGATATCGAAATGAGGAAACGGACAATCACACATCATCATACAAAGACACACACAAGCACAACCGTGTCCCAGGCGGGACTCGAACCCGCGATCCCGGTCCAAGACCGCCACGGCAAACTACTGCCTTAGCGATCTCGGCTACCCGGATCGGCATCATTTTATTATTATTATTATTATTATTATTATTATTATTATTATTATTATTATTATTATTATTATTATTATTATTATTATTATTATTATTATTATTATTATTAAGCATCATATTTTTTAAATAGATAAAAAAAAGCTATAGTTGCATTGTAGAGCTGTCCCGCCGTAGAATGCAGTGCGATGTTGCTAGGCGGCATTGTGCCTATGCGACTGGGACGAGACGATGGGCGGAGCGGCGATGGCGGTGGCGGGGACGGAAACTCCTCGACCTTTCCTCCGAGCGGGAGGGGAGGTGGCGCTCGCGTTCCGCAGCGTCAGCCCCGTTCCCACGCGCTGCGTACAGCGCCCTCCCTGCACCGGCGCCGCCGAGTTCGTTAGCACCAGCGCCAGCATTCACAGGCGAAACACTCGCCCACGAGTACACTATACTTGGATTTATTCAGAGCTACCTCTAACATAAATCACCTGGTACGGTGTCATCCAATCAGAGGGTTGGACGCCACCATAGTGACGTGTAAATTTCCGATTGGATGGCACCGTAACAGTGATGACCTTTTAGAGGCCGCTTTGAATGAATCGCATTATACGAGTATACAGTATTTCATAGTATACTGCGATTTTTACACAGCTTTCTGTGAAGTAAATCAGCTTTTAGATTGTCATCCAATCGGAAGGTTGAACGCCACCATAGTGACGTCACTGTAGTGACGTCTGAGGTTCCGATTGGATGGCACCGAAACAGCTGATGACCTGTTAGAGACAGCTCTGAATAAATCGCAGTATACGAGCATACAGTATTCCGTAGTATATTGCGATATTTATATAGCTTTCTGTGAAGCTATATAAATTGTAAAATATCAGCTGTTACGGTGTCCTCCAATCGGAAGGTTGAACGCCACCATAGTAACGTCACTGTAGTGACGTGTAAGGTTCCGATTGGATGGCACAGTAGTAGCTTATGTAATGTCACAGGCAGCGATGCAAAAATCCTAGTATAGTAGTAGCACTGTACCTTGAATAAAATTTCTTCGTGTGTGACAGCTGAGCGTGGTGGGGACAGTGTTGCCGCATCGGTAGCTAGAAACCACCTGATCTGCCGACCACCGCACCGCGACGAGAAGCATGTGAGCGCAAACCGAGAAGGTCGTTTGTTTTCTGATTCGATATGGCGGCGCTGTACAAATCTGGGGGGGGGGGGATTCTGGGTTCTGATTGGTTGTAAGCCAAGAAGTGTGCCATGACACTGCGAAATGGCATAAAAAATCACGGTTATTTCAGGTACAGATAATGTCAACTTTTGATTCCTGAAACGATAATCATTTTAACGCCCATCAATTGAATTTCATGGTTTTCATGGTTTGGGTACGTTTCTTTGTCACGTTATTTTGGCATAATACTTTGCAAGAGAAGAAGATACTTATAAATGAAATTTGCATATTTTGATTTTAGAAACATGTCCAAAAGCATTGTATGATACAATACATGTCATGATCAAGATTAATTGTTACAACCGGAATGTCTGACTAGTTAGAAGTCCTATCAAGATAGTGATACTATTCATTACAAATTATTGACACAATTATTTACGTGCTTCAAATGAGCAACATTGATTTTCGTATTTTTTTTACCGCGGACTGCGTTTCAATTGTGCATATCAGACATTTTACAGTCCATTATACCTTATTGGGTATCAAATATCCAATTACTTGCAGCAATTGTTCGTTTGCATGAGCGATATATGAGCCAGTACGTATGCATATAGGTGTTTCCACGTAAGAAAAGACCCTAAAAATTCAAGATGGCGGAATTTCGGCACTGCCAACCTCATCGAAATAAAACGCGAAAGCGCCGACGCGACTTGTTTAAATGTACGTAGTGGCCTTCAAAAATCTAGATATGCTGAAATGATTTGTTAATGTTGTTTTACGACTTATAAATCGCAACAGGCATATGGTAAAATAATTTAATTTATAATTTATATATGAAATTTGTTCTTATTAATTATAATATTAAATATAATACTTTTAATTAAATTACTTATAAATTTAAAAATATTTGAACTCTCAGAATTAATAAAATCTTATTGAAACTGAAGAATAAATTAAATAGTAGAATGTTATTTTATAATATAATATTGGAAAAAAGGTATATATAATGGGAAAAAAAGGTATAAACGGAATTTATAGAATAAAGATGAAATGAAATGCAAGACTCAAAATAATTTTAATTTTCAAACAGTACACAATGAAGTGAAATAAAACTATTCTTTACTGAACTAGAAATATTTGTATAATAATGGTTTTATGCACGTAATATCGACACATGACCACAATCAAAGCATATCTAAGGAATGAACAAATCTACTGTATGAAAATGACAATGTTTGAAATTTCATGAAAATTGAATTGATCAGATATATGATTTGATATAATGTGAAGGTTCAGTAAAGAATAAACTGATGCACCATGGGTGGTCAATTTTAATGACAAATTGCAAGGAGCAGTCATTAAAATTTCTTGAAAACCGATGATCCACAGCAATTTATTTTCACAAAAATTATTGAATTTTTACAACAATTTTAAAGCCTAATGTCCCTGGGCTTACAAACATTACAAAACATCCCGGCATTTACCTTAAGCGATCGGGGAAAACAAAGCAGTAAGTATGCTACCATATATATAAAAAAATTGAATAAGAAAGTGAATTAATCCTCAATTGGATTGTGAAAATATTATCATTAAAAATCAACATTAAGAAATTTGGCTGACTTTACAAATTAATAAACTACTTGAAAATTTTACATATATTGTTAGCATACCCATCCTCCCGATCAGGATGACGACTGAGGGCCGATTTCTAGCATGCATACAGAAACATAAGTCAAAATAATGGAGACATTTACAATACATAAAATAATATACATAAAAAATTCCATATTTAGAAAATGAATAATCTGGTAAACACAGCAACCCTGCAACATAGAACAATCAATGCAGTATCTATTGTCCAATCATGATAAATTCAATAAACAGACATGTTATTGTTATAAGATCAAAAATTATTCCTAGGAAATTATGTTCTTGCAATGAAAAACAAAAAAAATAAAAAAGGAATTATCACATTTAAATAAAAAAATTGCTACTTAACTTATATATTACTTCAAACTCCTGCAACATATGAAAAACAAAATTGTCCAGAAGAAAAGTTGGCCCAAGAATTTTTGCTTCACATTACAGTATTCAATATAATATGTAACCAAAAAAAATTTACCTACAAAACCAATAAAATTTACAAACATAAATAGAAAATCATTGAAAAATAACTTCAAATGAAATGTTAATAACCAAAAAGTAATATAGCGCATCAGTAGTAAACATTAAATTTCACTCTATATCATGCCAAATAATATCATGAAATAAATACTTACTAATTTCACTTAACAACTGATTACCATTTGAACAAAACATCTAAATAAAATGATGTATGTTCTGAACTCCATTATTGCATATCTGAAACATTTATAAATGTAATGTATGTTTCACACACATGTCAAATCTTTGAAGTGCATTCATTTATATCACTTAGCATCCGTACTTAAACTGAACACAAACTCAGAGGCATTGGCAGTAATGATTAATTGTATTACAGGGATAATGTAAAGGAAATTGATTAACTGTTAATTCATTGGGGTTAATTAATGTTAATGAAATGGTGCTCTTAACTAGTGTCTTTGGTTGAATTAAGAAGGCAGGAGTTCACTCAGGATCTCACACTCATATTAAAACTATTAATGCACACTCACTTCTTTCACATTGCAACTGTTCTCAGACCAAACCGAGTGACTGAAGCACTGGCAGGAAAAATTGACTGTAATTTAAAAATATTAATTTACAACCTGCAATAATCACACACCTATAATCAAGTAATTCAAGCAATACCTTTTCTGGGGCACAGTGTAACCAAATTTTTTCTTAAACTTGACTTGGTGGTTGCTTTACGGAGGCAGGAGTTTTATAATTTGAGACACATCTGAAATATTAAGTTACATATTTTACAAAATTATTACTTTTATTCCAAACGCTTTAATGCTCACTCACTGTTTTCACTTTTGCAACCCTAGTTGATCCAAACGCACAACTGAAGCACAGGCAGGAACAATTGACTGTAATGTAATAATATTAATGTAACAACTTGCAATAACCACAATTCCATAATCGAGTAAATTCAAGCTATACCTTTTCCGGAGCACAGTGTAACCAAATTTGTTCTTAAACTTGACTTGGTGGTCGCTTTACGGAGGCAGGAGTTTTATAATTTGAGGCACATCTGAAATATTGAGTTACATATTTTACAAGATTATCACATTTATTCCAAACGCTTTAATGCTTACTTGCTGTTTTCACTTTTGCAATCCTACTCGATCCAAACACACAACTGAAGCACGGGCAGGAACAATTGACTGAAAATTGGGAGAATGTGTTAATGAAATGAAATTTTCTTCAATTCTCAATGGAGTATTTTCCAGTTCTTACCTGTTCTGTTGCACAGGGGGTCCCAACATGTTCTCTAACAACTGTGGGTGGTTGTATTAATATGTCAGATGTTTCTTGAGATGAAGTTGTGGAATCTCTAATATTTTTTTCAATTTTTTCACATTGAAGATGTTCCTGGGATTGGCTCAAATGGAATTGTGTCTCCTTCCTCTCCTGTGCCTTCTTCAGCTGTGTCAGTTCCACTAGCACTGCTCAAATTTACTACTATTTCTTCATAATCTTCTTCCACTGCCTCTTTTTCATAATACTCTTCAATAATTTTTTCTGCATGTTCCACTGAATTCTTCCGCATTTCTGGTGTGACCCTGTTAATGCCATAACATAATTTTCTAGTTTCTTGTTTTACTAATTTTGAAAAAAATTATAATCATAACTGTTATCATATATTTACCATTTTTCTATATTGGTGTATTGAAAACTTTACCTGATTTATTGCCTCATTCCACACAGCTTTAGTTCTCTCCATTCCTTGCCCAGGCCTTTCATGTACAGTTTTGTGGTAGTACCCTTTTGAAATGCCCCACACATGTTCAATAGGATTGAATTTGCAATGATATGGTGGCAGCCTCAAAACTGTGTGCCCTTCTGCAGCCAGCATGTCATCAACTACATACCTTTACCAATACATTGCTGAGGTCAGTTATTTATTAGATTTATATATCATTTATTTATCACAAGTGTAGACGCATATATTTGTACATATTTAAAGTATATATTTTAATATTTAATTACAATGATGCAACAGAACAAGATAATATGATGCAAAATATTAATGAAATGTATTCTTTAACGCACTGATATGTATCTCGTGGTACCTTTTTATCCTTTCACAATGTTGGCTCGCCAGGGCAACATGTGAGATTTTATTTGCAGCTTCTGGCACTCGTACTCCTCGCTGGTTCAGCCATTCCTAAAAATAATTTTCTTTGATTACATTACTTATTTCATTAAGCACAATAGTTTCATTTCATTTCTGATACTTACAATCAGTTGATCCTTTCGCCACTTTGTTGTTGGATGCCTCTCTACCTGCCTTGAATGGTATGAAGTATTATCCATGACAATGATGCAAGGTCTTAAATTGCGAATGCAAGGAATCAGTTGTTTCTTAACCCAGGATTCAAAAGTAGAACTGTTCATTGCTCCGTGATAATCTTGCCCCCTTTTTAGGTCAGTAGCATATATCAGACCAGCACCTACAAAATGTCATGCTTCGTACACATGCCTCAGTTTGTACATAATGCCATTAAAACTGAAAACATTTGTACCTGGTACAAAATCTTCTCTTGTTCCTACATGAACCACAACTAACCTCCTTCCCTCTGGTGGTCTTTTAATTACTCTTTTACTGGTGCCTTTAATGGTAGTTGCCACGAATAAGTAGTTGAACCTAATGAAAATGATATTTTTGTCTCATAATTTTTACAAATAAGTAATATACATTTAATATATATATTTTCAGTAATATACATTATCAAAGGGCTCTTTTACCATTCATATAGATCCATGTCTCATCAAGGTACACTACAGTCTTTGGGTTTTGACTTCTCTTATTTTTCATATAGTCTGCCACAAAATATAACCTCTTTACAATTATTTAATTTGACTCACAAATACGAATATTTGGGTCTCCTTTCCTCCATGCTAAACAATTTCCTTAATAATTCAGTACAATGTTGTGCATGACCCTCTGAATGAAAAAAATATAATTTTCCTTCACATACTGCCAAACATCTGTAAGTGAGAGCCTTCTGCCTGTTGCAAATGAATAGGTCTTTAGAAAGTCTTCAAAAAGTGAGCCACATACTTCATCATTACTCTAAATATAAAATATCTTACCATTATCAGCTTCCTGGTAAATATATCTGCTAATAGGTTCTCTTGCAAATCCATCATACTGAATCTCTCACGGTCTTCTTACTTTTAATAGATTTTCCTGCCTTATAATCCCTAATAACGTTTGCCAGAGTTGTGTAAGCTCTGTAATATATGAATATATTTCAATAAAATAATTATGATTCACACACACATGTTCATTGTGAAGACGTTCTTGAGGCATGCAATAAAGTTAATAATTATTGTGACATTGATGGCTTACCCCCACAATTACAGCTACCTTTGCAATGACACTGCTCTCAGGAAGTTTCACTTCTTTACGAGAATTTTCTCGCTCTTGTACTTATAAACATTAAGAAGGACCTGCCTTTCACCACTCGATAAAATCCACTTCCCCTTCTGCTTCACTGGAGAGTTATTTCTGGAATTACCTGACATTTCTAAAAATGTCAAGCCCAGCGCACAATAAGATTTTCCTTAGGAAACAATTCGCGCACTGGAATCGCAAAAAAATGGCTTTTTTAGCACGCAAGTGCGGGATGCGGCTCACTCGCATAAGCTCACAATCTCCACACGTTTTGCTGGTTGAAACCGTTGAAGTTGGCACAAATTCATTTCGCTCGCATGCATGCCAGTCTCCAGCCAAAAAAATGTCCCTGGCAGCTGTACTTCCATTACGTGGGGAATTTACGTTGGGGTTGGCACCTACTTTCTCCAACTTAAATGGTAATCAAAAGTCCCTAAGACAATGTAGTATGTATGGCGGGTGGTTTACGGGAGGTTGGTATTGCCAAGCTCTCTGGGTCACATCTTACGTGGAATAAATCTTAGAGAGAAATGCAGTCATGTGACCGTTTATTTTGACACTGATGCCAAACTAAATTGGCGGCCGAGGTCGGAGAGAAACGCGTAGACATGATGTGCATTCGTTTGACAAATGTCGGGTACCTTGTGCTGGGGATGTGCTTCCTCATTATTTGTGTAAAGCGGCGCGGTCTTTGGCGATGCTCAACTGTTTTAGAACCTGTCAAAAATGTGCATGATGAAAAGACATGGGTTAGTCCGGCGGGCAGATTTTTGCTCGATCTCTGCAGCACCAACGAACTTATCACATCTCGAACTACGTGTGAAGCGAGAAGTGTTGAGAAATATTTTGAAAGTAGCGTGAAGTGACAGTTTTCAACGGAAAAATAGCACGATGGTGTTGTTAAAATAAAATACAATATTTAAAAAAATGCTTCTTGTGTCTATTTCAATGACTTGTAACTAGGTGACAAGCTTGGTATCTGGCTGCATTTAAAATTCCTGCTAATATTGTGACTCAAACCGATAGATAAAGCTCATTGAATGAACCCGGATAGGTTGCGCAGTAGCCTTCCCGTCTTTTCATCACGGATTTTTATGTGGTGGAAAGATAAGGGTGGGCTACTCCGGGGCACCGATTTTTACTCGTTCTGCGCAGCACCTGTTTGCGTCACGAAGCACGTGATCACAACACGGGCACTTCGTTTGAAAAGCGAGACCAGTCGCAGGCCGCCATATTGTATGGAGAGCAAGAAGTGTTGAGAAACATTGAAAGTGGCGTAAAGTGACAATTTTCAACGAAAAGTAACACAATGACGGTGTAATTCAAATACAGGTTGCGATATTAAAAAAAAAAAGCTTCATATATCTGTTTCAGTGACTTGTAACAAGGTGATGATGTTGGTAACTGGCAGCATTTAAAATTCCCGCTATTTTGACGCAAATTGATGCCTGAAGCTTATGGGCTGAAGTCGGATGCGATGCGCAAGACCCCCTCCCCTTCCGAGTTTTTCACGACGTAGCGCACAGCAATCGACTGACCGGGAGCCGTAGCTCAGTGCATCAACTGATGTCACTGCAGCGCCTCTGACCGGGAGGTCCTAGGTTCGAGGCCTGATGGCGGCAGGATTTTCGACACCAGCTTTTCAGCTAGGTCGAATTCAGTCGCTGTCTCGATGAGAATTCTAGAGACCGGCTGCTCTGATCGGTAGTTATCCGTGGTTTCTCCGATCAACACCAGGCGAATGCCGGAGCAGTACCTTACAAAACGGGCCACGTACCGCGCGCGATTTTTCCTTCCTCTTCCTTGTCCTATCCTCTCCCCTTACACACACACACACACACACATTAACATGCACTACACTACCACATATTCCGGGAGGCCGGTCGGGAACTTAGTGCCTTGTCCCGGCTGGGGCGGTGCCCCGCTGGTGGGAGAGTCCTGGTTAGGGGGAAACCCCATTAGCCGACGGTAGGTCGGCGCCGGATCTCGCCATCTCCCGAAAAAACATGCACTACACTAACGGGACTAATGACCAAAGCAGTTGACGCGCCCGGAAACACGAAAAAATCAATCAAGCAATCGACTGCAATCTCTATCTTCTAGGCAAGCGCAAAAGTAATGCGAAACTAACTGCGCATGCGCAGAAGATAGTACCGCCGATTGCTATAACGCACGCGTAGAAACTGCCTTAAATCATCTACTGGCCTGAACGGACCGCAGTGTGCGGTGCGGCGTGTCGTTGCAACCCCTCTTGAGCTTGCACCACCATAATAGGTTATCACGAAAACAAATATGCCAACATTTAGAGTGATATGTTGCTAATTACGCAAGCATTAATTTAACTGTTCTCTAAACGTCCGAATAATTAATGGTGAATTTGCGTAATTAATTAGCAGTTAAGTTGTTCTGCAAGGTGGCATTTTTGTTTTTGTGGTTAACGATTGCGGTGAAGCTTCAGTCTTTGCTAGCTCACTATCAATTACTCGGAAGCCTAAAGCGCAATTAAATTATTTTACGCAGTTAATCAATACGCAATTCAAATCGTTTTAAATTATGGCAATTTTTTTTGTATTAATCGATTGTGGGGGTGTCAGCTTAATCGCAAGCCAGCTTACCATGAATTATTACCAATATTTGAAGAGCAAATCAGTTAATGTTTCATAATTAATTAGCAATTTATTAGTTCGGAGTGGTGACTTATTTATTTTTGTGGTAACCGATTATGGTAGTGCCAGCTTAAGAGAGGTGTTACACTGTGCCTGGCACCTGTTCCGCGCCCTGGTTGCTTTGCCCCTCCAAGTGGGAAGGTACAGTCTACTGACAAATGCCATTCTACTGCGAGGAAAAGTGTTGGGTGGCAGGCTCTAGTGTCCGCGTAAGCATTTTCTAGAGTATTCGTTAGTTTCCGATTGCATTATGCAATTGCCGAAGTGTGTGTTTCTTGGCTGACCGGGTAACGCCGCGCAGTGGGCTGAGAGGCCGACGTTTCGACTGTCATGTCGCAGGCTTCCTCAGGGCAGTGGCGAACCACGCAACTCGCTCACCGCGGCGTCACCCGGGCATCACCTTGAGCCGCGGAAGCCTACGTGTACGCGTGTAGCTTAGTAGCGTGTTTCTTGTCGCGTTTGTAATTTACAATGATTTTGCTTCCTTTCCGTTTGATGAGGTTCTGGCTGACATCTCGTTCGCACATTTGATTTCAAGAAGTTCCATTCTATCAGACATGTATCAAGTCACTACCCTTTCATTTCGAAAACGGTTCGAAGAAAATATTATCATAATCTTGATGGTGCTGAGGCACTACTTTGTATTAAAATGAAATGTAAGAATAGTTTGATTCCACGTGTGCTTTCATCAGATATGAAAAATGTTAACATAACAATTTTTGGCCCTTCTGTGCTATTCGAGTAGGAGAGATTCCTTCAGTGTATTTTTATGAACTGTCGCTTTTTAAAGTATTTATTTTACAAATTGCATGAATTGTCATTGAGAGAAATCTACCTACATTAAACTTTAATAACACTAGGGAACAATATTTTTACCTCCAGGTTGGTAGAGAGCGCAACGAACTCAATTTTATACGTTGATTACGAATATAATAAAAATATCATATCAGGTCACAGTTTTTAAATAAACCGAATCTATACCGCATCATACCGTATTTTGCTATTAATACAAATACATTTAAATTGCACCTGCAAAGTATGTAGAATTAATAGCCATAAAATCTATTTAAAAATAAAATATCTTTTCAGTTCATCAATGTCATGAGAAATCAACAAAATTAGGCTTTCGTGTTTTTTTACCGTCTGTATTCAAAGTTTGCCATCTTTATTCGCGCGTCCTGTAGTCGCGCTCAATTACGAGTAGGTCTTAGTGGTGTTAGTAGGTCCTAGTGGATGTTTTGCAAACACGTCACGTGCACCTTCATATTTCCTACTGCGCGTCAGACACCGAAAGGAATTATTTTAGCCCCTTACCTTATCTCAAGCATACAAGTATCCAACTGTTGGGGTGGCAGATTCTGAGTCGGTCGGTGTCATGCTGAACTGAACCCGCAGTGCGCGTGAAATTTGTGTCTGGTTTGCGTGATCCGCAAATACATGAATACATTACAGTTCCGTGGGTTTTGTAAAGTGAAATTCGTCACATGATCAGTTGAATTGAATCGATTCAATGAAAGGCTATTTGTCATTTGACATCGAAAGTGTGCGAATCAACCCTATAACATCTGTTACACATGTGAAAGATTTACACCCAAACTTCAAAGGAAAAACAAATATACACGAAATAACTTGCGTTTTCTTTATACTTTGGCTGTCGTGTTGGTGATTAGGACAAACCACGGACTGCTCACCA